>JAGVVM010007134.1:0-22636 GCA_019149425.1 Psidium friedrichsthalianum
AATGGTATTCCCAATCGGGTTGGCAGTCTAGGCGGACTGCTTCAATGGAGAAGTGTGATAACCCTAAAGGAGACGACGATGAGAGGAAATATGTGAGTCTTGGAATGTTGGCAAAGGTGGGACAATACCTCAGCTGCATCAGCCAAACGTCTTTTTATCCGCCGTATTTTGTCAATACACTCCAATCTCTCCTGCAACTACGATTTAGGATTCAAAAACACCAAAACACCACAGAAAAAGTTTCGTATCGGACTTGGTAAGGTGGATCTACACGAAAGTAGTGAGGTGCCAGAAACTAAGTTCGCGACAAAGTTGCATGCACATGAATGTGGCGGACGGTACATGCCATAATTCATCTTGGATTAGTGTAGAAAAAGAACTGAAGTGGAGTCATCTGCACATGCACATTGATTGAGAGATGACAGATTCACTCTAAAATATACAAACCAGGAATATCTTCGCGGAGACTAAAGATATTGTAAATGCTATCGACATGGACGAGGATACAAGATCTGTTTATACATTCTCCGGAGATCAATAGATCCTATAAACAGTAGCATGACTATATCAAAGAAATAAATCCACCTCGTGCTTTTATCATACATACAGATTAGATGTCCAAAACTGATTCAAGGTCCAAAGTACATATCATGAACAAGTGTAGACCCAATTGCAAAAGCCCACCACCATTCGTGAAACAATATTTTAGACCAACAGTGATTGCACTGAGGTACCTAAAATTCATTTGGAATTTTTTTTTATAATTTTTTATTATTTTTTTTTTTTTTTTTAAAATTATAATTTTTTTAATTTTAATAAATTTTTTAAAATTTCTAAATTTTAATTACAAAAATTTAATTTTTATTTTTTTTATAAAAATTTTTATTTTTTTGTTTTTTTTAAATATTTTGTTTTTAATTTAAAACTTCACAAATGAAATTTAGGGGACTCAGGTGCAATCACTGGTTGGTGGCGTGAAAAATTATGGTTTCACGAATGGGTGGGCTTTGAATTGGTTATTGTGCAGTGAAATGTACTTGACCGTGAATTCAGGTTGGGACATCTATCTGTATGTATGATAAAGCACGAGGTGGATTTATTTCTTTGAGTATAGTAATGGGTACTGTTTTTATAGGATCTATTGTCGCCGGAGAATGTATAATCTGATCATCGTCATGGATGGGATTCACAAATCTTTTGTAGTCTCCCCGAAGATTATTCTACTGGTTTGTTAAATTTATAGGTGAAATCTGTCATCTCTCAATTCAATGTTCATGGGCAGATGATTCTCCACTTCAGTTCTTTTCTACAATAATCCAAGATGATTATGGCATTTACCGTTCGCACATTCATGTGCATGCAACTTTGTCTGACTTAGTTCTTGCACCTCACTACTTTCGTGGTAGATCCACCTCTTACCAAGTTCCGATACGACACTTTATGGGGTGTCTTGTTTTGTGTTTTGATCCTAAATCAGGTAGTTGCAGGGCGAATGGAGTGGTATTGCACAAAAATACGGCGGGGATTAAAAAGACGTTGGCTGATGCAGCTGATGGTATTTCACCTTTGCCAACAGTACAAGGATTGTAATACTATGTTCCTGTTCTCTGGTCTCGCTATAGGGTTTCACACTTCTACTTGAAGCAGCCGCCAAGTGCAACGCCGAGGGAGATAGAGCGGACCTTTCCTTTTCCCTCCCTCCCTACTCTATCTACATCTTATCTTCTTCTCTTTTGAAGCGCTTTCTATCTTCCTTTTATTCCCGATTCTGTTCTGAGAGTTGTATGTAAATGATTTTTGTACATTGATCTATGGGTTATACGTGGAGACTAGCTTAATTCATTTCAATTCAAGTCAACAATTACTGAGGAAGATGTTCGTGGACCGTTGCTCTACAAATCTCGAAATTAGGCCATTCTCTCTTTAAATTTAGAATGTTTAGGTCAAGTCTGAGAATTTTACCTATGTTAGTTGAACTAAGTTTAAGATTATAGATTTGGAAGTTGTTTCATTCTTTCAATGTTTTGATTTGGGTGTTTCTGCACGGGCGATAGTGATGAGGATGTGAAACTTAGACACGTATCAACAAGTCATTGCATAAGGAAAGGGAGATCTCAACATATGCTTATCACTGAATTTGATCGATAGACCACCACGAAGTTTATGATGACGGATCTAAAATTTTGGAAGGGCGAGAGTGGGCCTTTAGTACATAATTGATTTGTTATTTATGGCTCGTCTTGTTATTTTGACATTTGCCAAGCTCTGAGGAGGGCGCGTGCATCTAGTACCTCATATATCTTGTTCGAGCAATTATATATATGGTCGAAAAATTATTATTATTATTATTATTATTCAATATACGGATGATTACATCCTAACTTCTTCGACAAAAAAAAGAAGGACTACATATGAAAACAAAGTTCTTATGGTTGACTAAGAAATGGGGAAAAATTTCTAAAAAACTAACGAATGCCCTCATTTTCTTAAATAAAGAGTTCTAAAGGAAAACCTTCCTTGGTTATTTCAAAAAAAAAAAGACCTAAAGTGAACATTATTTCAAATAAGTGCATGAAATATGCTCATTTGTTACAATAAAAGCTCAAGTTATTTAAATAGGGGGACATTTTGGTCATTTACCTTTATTTTATTTTATTTTTAATTTATTTTATTTGTTGGAGAGATTTTGAAGAAAAAAAAAGGCAAAAAGTAAAAAACAAAAAAACAAAAGGAAAAAAAACAACGAAACATGCCTTCGGGCCGCTGTCCACCACTTAATGGTGGGCGATGGCTACAGGCCAGGCGGTCTTGATTGTCTTCTTCTTTAACCTTTTTGTTCTTGTTTTTTTTTGTTAATTTAATTTTAAACAAAAGATTAGATTAAATAACAGCTTACAGTTACAAAAAATCACTCTTGAATGATCGGAAAAATTTAGTCCGATCGCCGTATCAACAAAGGTCAAACCTCTTATTTGGAAAAAAACTAACTATCGCCACGGTTAGGGCCCTTCTTTTGAATGTATAATAATGACATTTCAAGGCACTTGTAGTTTAAAACAAAATTCAAACTTAGTGCCCTTAATTTGAAGAAAATGAAGGCACTTTAAGACACTTTTTTGGGTTTTTCCCTTAAGAAAGAACTAACTCGGTAGCGAAGAACATAGTGATTAGCCGTGGATTCATCATTTCGCGTGGATCCCATGTTAGAACAAACCGGATCACTCGATTTATTTTTTCTCAGAAACCACTCATTCGGCAAACAAAAGGCACAGAAGGAAAAGATTCGGACCTAACAAGCCAGAAGCCATTCCGCGTCCCTCTGCAGTATAACTTCGATTGATCTCATGGGATTGTAGCGAACCAGAAATTTGTGTTAAAAAGTGTTCATGTTGTGAACATCCAAGCAAGACATGCAGAAAAAAAGAATAAAGCAAATACTGCAATGGCATCTACATTAACGTTGCAGAATTCGTTTCCTCTTCTGATTCTGGGTTAATTATGATTCGACTTCAGCAAAAATCACTGCTGAGGGGAGATTCAGACGAGATAAGTCGCCTTGCGAAAGTGTGAATCGGCCCTTGTGATATGCAATTACTATCTCAAGAAAAAATAGGTATATGTACATGCAAGTAGTCTGAAAAGTTATTGGCGCTTCTTTGATAAAGCGACGTACCAATTAGGGCAGACATCAGAAAAGTCCACAAGACCTGAGAATATCAGAGTTATTCAGAGGAATATAAATTCAGGGGCAACAAAAACAACAAATAATGACCAGTTGCTATGCAAAAAGCGTTGAGCAAGAAGTATAGGTCATGCCAATTTACCTACGGTATATTCCGGAATTCTGTAAAGCAGATCCAAATTACTTACTCCATTGAGTGGAATAGCATAGGTCACGAGTTCACAAACCACCCCCAAAAATTACACTTCGCATAATACCTCAACGAAAGAAAAAGGGTAAAATTCTGAGTAGAGAGATTGATAAGTACCGTATTAATTGCATGCAATCGACTCCAGCCTTTTTAATCCTGGATTGCATGTCTTCGATCACACCTTCTATTGGAATGACTTCTCTACTGGAGAGGATTCTGAAGCTGAAAAAGCCTTCCTACATGATGAAATAAATTTACAAGATAGAAGTTCAAAATTCTATTATCTTATTGCAGATACATAGCATATACAATGCCCCCCAATAAGGGAAAGGCATGGTTATTGAATTGTAAAAAGACCCCATCCATGACATTTACTACCGAAACAAATTTCACACTAGGCATTCGATAACAGCCCACACTACATGGCTCAATTTCAAACGCTTGGGTCTGCTTCAATATCTGTCGTTTCGAAATACTACATTTCCATGATGCTGCTGCAAAATGGGTTAATTCAGTTCGAATGCTACGTGAATGGATTATAGATGAGGATTAACTGTCTAGTACAGTCACTCACAGCGGCAATCCTTTCTTGTTGAAGGAAACCAAGCCCTTCCATTGTGAAGCGAGTCAGAGTATTGTTTGTAAATGTTGCCATAGGTATACCACACTAACGCGGTCAACTAGCCAACATCAGTGCCATAAAAGCATTACACTTGAAAACCAACACAAAATCCAAATAAGATAAGTTCCATCTCTGGCGAATGTAGAGATAAAAAAATCCACTCTTCTCAGCTAAATACAACGACATAGCAGTTCAACATACTCTTCAGTAAATGGATGACCCGAGATCCACCCAATATAGAACAAATACTTTGGTAAGTTGTTAAAGAGTTTCAGGCCTCACTAGATAAGAGAAATGTATATTTTGCAAAGAGCCAGGACTACAGCGTTTATTCTATGAAGGAGCAGTAAAGAGAACTACAATCGCGGACTGAGTTGACTTAGCATGGCATTAGTACCATAAGAAAAGCTTTGCCTAAAGAAACTAGCTAGTCCTTGTTGCATAGAATTTCAGCCAATTGAAGTAGGTAAGAGGTTAACACCTGAGATTGTATAAGCTCCACAAGCTCCTGCAATCTTGCGGATTGTCGAGCATGAATACCGTTAGAGCTTCTTTCTATTGCTGGCAATCTTTCCATAATTATTTGAAGATAGCTCTAATGAAGAGCAAAATTTTAGTTAACTAAAGCATGTCAACAGCACGTGCCAAGACATCAAGCGTAATATGACTCAATAATTTCATGTAAGAAGGGAAGAACCTTAGTTGTATAGGAGCCATCCAACTTTAGAGCCGAACCAGCAGATGTTACAGCCTCCTTGTCGACCCCTTTGATTTGTAAATAAGTACTAGGAACATCTTGTAGATGGTCAACTTCGATAAGAATCTGACACATGCATCTAGATACAGTCAAAGTTTTGAAAAGCAAATGTGCTCCATGTTCCGCTACATAATACGTTCAAGAAACTAAACTCATAAATTTCAACGACTGACTGAAAAAATAAACTAATATGTAGAATAAAGATCAGAATCGAAGGGAGTCAATCATCACTCACCGCATGCATACATTACTGATAATATGGAGGATATGCAGATAAGATCTCATGCTAATAAGTCATCGAGTTAAATGCAAGCAAGAAACCCCAGAAAAAGATGTTGGCTTGACTCATCAGGAAATAATGAGCTTTTGGCATAATATATGGAAAGATAGGTAGAAATATGAGATGATCAGTCATATGCTCGAAACTGATAGAGAAGGATGCTAACAACGTGGACAGAAAGTTTAAAATACTCAGATATAAGAAGCGATCCACTAAGGAAGATGCTCGTGACAACTGCTTGTGTCATCACAGAGCACTAAGTGTGAAATCAGCTGCCTTGGCCAAAAGAAGCACTGCAACGCAACCAAGGAGCATAGAAATTTAAAGCTTTCTTTTTACTGGATTACTTAAGATCCTAAAATTCCAAAAGGAACTGCGGCATACTGGCGCTAATTTCCAGTTGCTTTTGGAGTAATAACACTAAAACACTTGGATTCTAATTCACTGATAGATTTCTTGAGAGAGAATGTATCACAAACATTACTTGTAAATCCAACATTGCCCAGAATGTAATCTGCTAATGAGGCCTCCAAGTGTAATTTTCGAATAGAAATTGGGATCCAAGTCCTTCAAAATGCGAGGCAGAGCTGGTTTATTAAGAATATATTCATATGGTAGACTATGAAGATGATTCTACTGAATTAAATTTGACCTCATGTGACTTCAATGAACTTGAAAACCATGCAAGTTACACAAACATTCCTTTAACCTCAGTCAAGTTTGCTTCTAGAGGCCTCCACATGAGCATCTGCAAATCGGTGATATTCAAGGGCAAAAAAAGAAAAAACTGCAACAACTAATTGTTCGCAAGATTAGCTGCATAGAACTGCACATACAGAGAAAACAGGACTAAATAAGCAAGCTCCAAAAGTCAGCAAAATGAACAGTCCCAGTTGCACATAGATCGAATGCCACTTAGTGAACATATCAAATTGAGCGCACATAAAAGATTCAAGAAGTTTTGCCTACTAAAAAGCTGTCAACTGTTGTTTCCCAACAAGGAGAAGAAGGAAAGGGTTGTCAGCTATTATAACCTTCCCATCTTGATATATGAAGGCCGAAGCTTCGATGTATGCCACAGCTTGATACCTGGAGAAGACAGGGAGAAAGAGAGAGAGTGTTATTAACAGATTGACAAACCAAAGCCACCAGCTATGAGTTAACAGAACCCAAAAAACAGGGAAGCCGGAGTGCACCCATAATAGTTGTGCATGTGTGTAGAGTTCTTCAAAGTAGCAGATAAACATCAAAGAGTTAAATGAGGAATGCACACACGTGGGAGATGTGAAAGAAAGAACAGTGGTTTGGTAATTCCAAAAAGTTTTGCAGCAACCAAGGCTCCTATTTGTGAGGTTTGGGGAGGCCAATCAAATGGGATCAGTCTTCTTCTATCTGTCCGGAGAGGCTTTTTCCTCTCTCTCACCTACCATAAACCTTATTATTACACAAAGCCACAGCCTCAATAGTTAAGGACACAGAAACAAAAGTTGTTTCCACATGAAGAAGAGGAGAAGGAGAAGAGGGAAAGGCACCTCTTAAATGTGGTGAGAGACAGATTACAACATCTCTCTTCATCCAAACACTTTAATGTAAACTTCTTAAGCAGGTGGTAAGCAGTCCAGGAACCATTATGTCTTGGAACTATGGAAGTTGAGTCTAATTTCTTAAATAACCATATCAAGCTACTAGAAATCTTAATGTCAGAAAACAGAACAGCTTTCTCCCTTGATCAAAGATCAATAAATAGGCTTATGCATGCCATCGGGCAGGCTATGTTCCATCAAGTCGCATCCTGGCAGGGAGATGCAGGTGTCTTCATTTGACCTTTCCATTCCTTGCAGAAGAAGACATGAGATGTAACTCGTACGAGCAACTCTGAAATTCTTAGTTGGGAGGGTCCAATAAAAGGTTAAAACTGCCTAAGACAACCATCTCCGTAAGTGATCGAAGAACAAGAGAAGTTTTCATGACACTGCCCCCTAATTATTGGTAATCATAATTCTGGCAAAGCACGGTAAGTCTTATCAGCTAAGGTAATACTAAAGCCTTAACCACATTCACAGTTCCATTTCTAGAAAAGTTTTGTCAGAATGTCCAACCCAAAAACTTAAAGCTTGTTCATTTCCATTTCAGCATAAGCAAAAACTACCTTTTTCCTTTCCGGAAATATTTAAATAACATCCAATTTCAAAAAGTAATGAACATTCAACAATTTCTGATCTTTAGCGGACCTCACGTAGGATTCGAACCAGTTTGATGACCTAAATCAGATAGTTGTATGGCTATAGGCAAATGCTTGCATCAACATTTCTATTGTTATGAAAGTTTTGGGATTTTTGGGTTTAAAAGGCTCAAATGAGTGGGCAGTAAGCTATAAGATGTAGGGAGACTAGGCCTAGAAAAACCTTGTAGGCATGCCCTTAAGTTATAAAGCCTAGCGAAAATACATAAAAGGCCTCAAAAAACCTTGTAGACAAGTCAGATAGGACATTAAACATAAACTTTCAGGTGCAAATCGCAAAGTGAAATGATGAAAGCGGTAAGACATACTAGAACCACAAGCGAATTATAATGTTTAGTATTTTGTTAGGATATCAAATCCAAAAGCTTAAATTATTAGGTGGAAGGAGATAACATGTACATAAGGCCCAGACAAGACCCAAAGAAAAACAATGTAGGATACTTAACAAATCTCTCTAAAATCAGCATCGTTTCTTTCCTCACAGCTCTTCCACTTTTAGGCATTCCAAACTGTTCCTCCCCAATGAGAGACAAAACTACAGTTCTTCCTCAAGAATCCAACATCAATATCAAGACATTTCTATAGACTAGGTTTCTCTTGCATGAGAAAACACAGCCAACACCACCCTACTCAGCATTTGGCATATACTAGCACAAAGCCACAAAACAAGAACCATACAGCGGTTCAACTCTACTGTCACTCTCTCATATAAGAAAATGCTCCTGAGCAGACAGTTATAGAAATTCAAGCAAGTCCATAACAGCCAAAACTAAGCATGGCTTCCACACACTTATCTAAGCTGAGTATATGGCATCATAACTTTAAAGGGATCACTCTTTTGTTCAATTACCACTCTAAAGGCATCAATATCCCAGTAGAAATAAAAAAAAAAATGGAAACCTTCCTATGTACCCAGAACAATTGATACAGAGATATCCTAAAGTTAAAAAAATTAAGCATTACTCAGACAGAGTCCCTGCTATCCACTATGGAACACAACCATGTCACACTCACTAACATTAGATCATGAGAAAAAGGATACACCACAAGATCTTACAAAATTAAAGTTAAATTGAAATAAAATCCTGTAGTAAATAAAAGAAATAGTAAATTAGACCAGCTCTTCATATAACTCACCCAAGGTTCAAGAGGCCAGCAACTGTACTGACGCTGATATCAAAATCTACTTTGGGTTGAATAATGAAATTGCCTTCCCTGATAGGCTGACATATATTGTTTAGAAGAGAATGAGAAGCGAGTATTTTTCATTAGCTATAAGAAGCAGAAAGATGATAATTGCAATCTGCAACTTCATCACACACCTCCCGTATCAGTACGGCGAATCTGCCCTCGCATATCCTGACTCTTATGCAGTCACTCTCTTGCAAATGTCCATTAGCAGGAATTCCAGGAAGCCGCAAGTATATGTCAATGAAATTTTGAGCAGAACTGCAGATCTTTGCACAGTCCAGAAGTTTTAGAATATCTTGATAAGCCACCTAGTACAGAAGCCATTGTGTTTCATTGTAACCACCAAATAAATATTCAAGATAGGAGCAACAAAGACATCGTAACGGTATTACTTGTTTGTTGCTCTTCAAAACAAACAGTGAACTCTCAGGAGAAAGAACTGGATCAAAGTCATTCCGAATTTTGAGCTGCAATGCAGGACCAAGTTAACCCTCAAAGAAGACAATCAACAAAGGAGCTTCTAACAGTCGATTTTTCTCCAAGGCAAATTATCTAACTGATAGAGCAAATCAGGAAAAATTCAGTTCAAATTAAACATTTTGGCCTTGTAATCCCAGATTCACTTACATGTGCATGAACAAGATGTGGTTCAATGTGCTGTTGGAACATGGGGAATACAGTCATCATGATCTCATTCTGAGACATGAAACAGCCCACTCTGCTTTTGTCCCTTTGGACTCGAGATATCAGATGTGAATGAACGCCTCCAACCTGTTTGAAAAGTGTTGAGAGGCATTTAGACATGAGGTTCAAGGTTCAGAAAATTATGGAGATTGGAAGGTCTACATAAAAAGTATAAACCAGTGCATACAACAGCAATCCACAAATCGAGTGCTCTTCGGATATCAGGATGCAGAGCATATATGCCTTCAAAAATTATCTGCTCCAGTGGAAAAGGGGAAAATTAAATTGCCATCAATATTCACTATATCATAAACATAGACAAGAGTTCAAACCTAAAGATGATAATTGTCCTCCAGTCACATAGATTCTGAAGGAAGTACAGCTTTTGTTCAGGATCTATAGATCACAACTGCTTATGCTAGAATTTGAAAGCCTACTTCAATCCAATTTATTTCTTTCTCTTCTTGTTTACTTTGCTATTGCCGGATTACAAGCCAAATCCATTGCATTGTTTTAATATTGTGAACAACATGATGGCATCATCACAGCCCATGGAGAAAACAGCATATTTAACAACCCATAAGACCCACACAACACTGATTACAACAAAAGCTGTTTCTCATTTACATCAATAATGATCGTGCATGATCATTGAGTAAATACGACAGTCTTTGAGGTGATTTTTAGATTGAAATAGCTTCATTTGACACTAGATGAGTGGAGGCAAGTTTTTGTCCTGTCCACACTGAAAGACACTCTTAAGCTTATCCTAGCAGCGAAAGCTATTGGATGAAAAATACCTCTTTCTAAGTCATTCATTTGTCAGTTGAGAAGATTTCATGATTACAATGAAATCCGTAAACAGAATCTTAACCCATAGTTTGGTTTCTACAAAGTTGAGTCCACTGTGAATCTTAAAAAAAGAGTGTGGAGACTCCAAAATGTGATCGCAACTCTCCCACTACCTTTTGTTTCCTCCCCTCCACTTGACACTAGCTATACATTTTTTTCCCTTTTGCAAGTTAAGAAGCTTGGAAAATCAAATGACCAGTTCCACTTCCCCTTTTAGCCTATTTCTTTGGATTACCCAATTTATAACTTCTTCCATGAGGAATCTATTCCTAAGAGAGAAGAATTTAATCATAGAGAACAAAGCAGTTTGTATTGCAAGACTTCATAAGGACATTGAATTAAGAAAAGACAAGGGAGCAATCTATGAGGACCATCAAGACAGACCACGCCGCAATCTTCAGAAACTACAAGCTCCTTCGAACCACTTCGAGCTGCAGTCTCCAAGTCAAATATTGGTACTTTTGTTTTCCGACCCTTCTTTATGTCATTGATATTCTGCAAATGTCCATAAAGTCAGATATTAACCGAAGATAATTTCCAAATAATTGCTTGACAACTATTCGAAGCTGTCAACAAGAAGACAATTGCATCCTCATTATTCAAGTCAAGAAATCTGAGTGAACAAAATGTATAGGCCCAGCACAGAAGGGATTTGCCTAGCACATACTTTATGAAATCCGAGTAGTTGAATATGGACAATCAAGTAACACAGAAATGACCAAAAAAACAAAGAAAAGTATACATACAAACACGACATCCTTTCACGATGCAGATTAAATAAAGTTGCAGAACTCAAGAGAATGGTAACTGGGGTGCAGACAGCCCAAGATAACAAATGGATGCCTCCTTCCGTATTGAGCCAAAAAAAAAATCCACAAAAACATTAGGCCCAACTAATCCATCCCTCTCGAGCCAATGACAGAAGCCATGAAATAAACTTCCAATATGTCCTGCAAATATAGTGTCTTTGGAAAAATATAATTGCCTCAGTGTTAGTTTTACCCCATAAAACATAAGCGAGATAATTGACACTTAAAACTTTAGTAAATGCAATTTTTCTGTCATAGAACATTAAAACATATATAAAACCAGAATAGAATTCACCTTATTCCTTTCTTTACCATTCAACAAAAGACCATTAAACTTGTTTTAGGAAACTCTCAAGTCAATATTCTTTTCTTGCTCACCTTTAAAAGCAAAGATAGGTCAATAGACCTGAAGTCATCACACTTCAAATCCCTCATGTTCTCAGTTTTGTAATAGCTTTCAAGCGAAACCACTTCACAGCCAACTATATTTGCCATTTTGTGAGCCAGACTAGTTTTTCCAGAGCCACTGGACCTCCTGCACAACAATAAAAGCATACAAGTCATTGACAAACTAAAATACTCACGTTCCAAGAATATATCGGTTGAGTGGCTATGTTAAATCACTTTATTCAATAGTTTTGAACTTTCGTCTAACAAGCATCAAAAACTTTTTTCCCCAACTACTATATGTCAAAATGAATAGCTAGAACCTCGAGAATAGTGAATTCGTGCAAATCATATATATATATATATATATATATATATATATATGAGTTCTTTCAATACTTCCATGTTGGGATTAGTTACTAGTTCAAATTTGATATGCATTTGCATTTTTTGGGAATTAATCGGAATGTGCTCCTATGAACATGTTGGGAAAACTTAAGCAGTTAGGGATTGGGCAATGTCTTAAATCTAGTATATTTCCTAACACTCCCCCTCACCTGTACAAAGGAGACTAGAACAGGAAAAAAAATGACGGTAAGAGGAAGCGTCGGCCCTGGAGTCATGATGTGCTATAATCTGATACACGTTGAAATGTGTAACTGTTCGTCCAAAAACTTTAGGCTACTAAAAAAAGGAGCAAAATATATTCTTATCATAGCAATGGAAATCTTATATGAGTATTTAAATGCCCGATTTGTATACTTAAAGAATATCTTGAGGAGAACATCCAAATTTTCCAAGCAAGGAAGTTCTTATGACATCATTTTCAATTTTGTTGTCTTTTCGTCCCAATAAGTTTAGCCCCAATTCAGTTTCCCTCCTGTTGCAAACAACAATTTTCTTAGATATCACGAAGTGAAAAGACTTACTTTATCCAAATGAAGTTATAAATGCATGCTCATCACCTTTTGCAAGCAAACTCATTTAGCTACTTGTTGGGTTTTGACATGTACAGGGTACTTTAAATAAGAAAACGGATGACACCATAGACGATTTGTTCTGTCTCATGAGAGTTGCCTCAAGCACTCCAGTCCAAAGAAATCATCCAATTTATAAGAGGTCACCAATGGTACGTTAATTCACTACAACAGTGATAGTGGCCTCAAGAGAATTTTGTGTTTGTAGAAGTTTCTATTGTTATCAGTTTTCATGCTATGGTTCTAAATGCTTGAAATTCTTTGAAGAAAAATATGCAGGCAAACGCAACACCAGTAATTGCCAACATAACCATCGGTCAATATAAAGGGTGGGTGTTCTTGAATGATCAAAGTCCCATATTACCAATTCCGACAATAACAGGGACACCCTTGTTCTCCAACAATGCCTGCATCAGGAAATGCTAAAAATAAGGCTGAGTATATTTTAAATAAAGGAAACTTGGTAAACATAGAAACAAACGGAAAACTCAGGCACCCAAATGTCTATGGACGTAAGCCTGTGAGCCTCTGGCCCAATTTGCAGTGCTTACCTGAATTGCCTGAACAGCTAGAAGCAAGCCTCTATCAAGATCATATGAATCAGGCATAGGAGCAAGCTTCATAGTATCCCTGAAAGAAGAAGAATCTGCGGTTGCTTCATGAGAGAAGCCTTAAATATATCAAGAAAAGACCTGTATATCATTATCAATTTAACTGCTTATTTAGATGCAAGAATAAAAGCAAAGTAGTGCTATGACATACCTAAGACTACATTATCAGCATAGGAAGGATCCGACGAAATGAAATGCCATGTTGCGACAAGGGGTTCCATTTTGGATTTTGTAGGGGATCGAGTCCATGGTTGCGACAGATCCTCAAGCCGTGTCACAAGATTTGGAGTAACACGAATTGGCTTCGGGGCGACAACAGTTCCTTCTTGATTTCCAGTCACAGATACACTTGATAATAGTGGGGGTGTATTAAGGCGTGGGACACCTGTAATCAGTTTAAGAAAAAGTTAGTGAAAAGCATCAGCTGCAATTGTCACTACCAGAAAGTAAATAAATGAACAATCGGAACATCGGGATATATTCCAACCTTTCCTCTCAAGAATCAATTCCAAATATGACTTGGTGATCCATGGTCCTGTTATACCCAACCGAAATGCTTCTGCATCAACATCCTAAAGCACAACAACGTGACCAAAATAAAGTCCAATACTATGTACAGATTCCTCAACTAAATAGGAAATTCACCAACAGTTAAGTATGCACAGTTTGAAACTAGCTAATTAGAGCAGCCCTAGCTATTCAAACAGCATAAATTTACAGAGACATGACAAAAGAAGCTGCATCTCGAGTGCACGTTACAGAGAGAAAGAAGCTCAATAGAGAGAGAACATAGAGCCCCAATGGCCGCAGGAACTTCAAGCAGATTGACAAAGGACTACATGGAAATTGATTTTCAAACTTATCTGATTAACAACATTAGGTACCTTCTAATTTCTTTATCCTTGCAATTCCAAAACAATTTGATTGTTTTAGGCAGTAACTGATGTCCATGGGATCCAGTATGGGCATTATTAGGGTACCAACATCAGCAACCTTCTTCAAATGGGTTGCATAAAAGATTACTACTTGAGTTTATAATCCCCCCCGGGGGGCCCACCCAAAAAAAAAGAAAAAACCAAGGAAATTAGACATGTCCCAAAGAGGAAGAACTCCAAAGCCTGGTGGAAATGCTAATTGAAACACTGAGAGAAAATGCAGACATCTGCCATAAAAATAATATAAAGCTAAGCTATATAAAGCTAAACTATCTTATGAGAAATTCATACTTTCCTATTTGTACCCCTTAGCACCATGAATGTCTCGCTAAGAGTATCAATGGCTTCGAGGGATGTTGAGAGATTGCCCATACTGACAAAGTAGACGCCCTTTTGTAACTGACCACGACTGTGTAACCTAGAGCCAGTAATCCACCTAGTGTCATCCGTCCAACCTGTTTCAATATAAGAACAATGAGAGAGACCTGAATAGCCGCCAAATTCATCAGAATTTTAGTAGGAACACAACTCGAAGATGAAAAACCAATCCCTTTCAATAACTATATTGGATTGCCAAATTGCAAAAGGGAAGTCCTCTCGGACAAAGTTAGTCAAAGCCACGAAATGAAAATATCAGTTGAGATCAGATAATTATCTCACGTGTGACATTGAGTAAACATAATTATTTGTAGCCATACAAATTGACAACTTCAAAAAGTGAAGCAACTATGGCTGTTAGTCAGAGTACCACCAGAAGTTTCCTTTTTCATAATTCCATGATACAGTTGTTTGGAAGTATTCTATGGACATGTTACTTTCATGGCTACAGTCAAACATGTGTGTAAGTCGATCCTTACATATGCCGATTCTCAAATTGCATATAAACTGTCTCAAATGCTACATATAGCTCCATGTCAAGGTTCTTATGAGTGAAATAGAAACCTTATAAAACCAATAAAGAGGACAAGACACCAGCAGAGTAAATCATCAAGTCAACCCAAAGGACAATTATCTAGTGTAAAGAAATATGAGATATTTCTTACCTCAAACTCTGCTTTGGGTCGGATAATGAAATGCTTGTCGACAATCCTCTTGTCGCCCAGGGAAAGATAGTACCTAATACAGATTGACGCACCTTAATCCAATCATTTATTCGTGCTTCTTCGCTGGCTGATGGAGGCCTCAGGTACATCTCAATAAAGCTAAAAGCAAAAGAGAATATCACCCTCCACAACCAAGTTCACTCATTACAAAAGAGTAACAGCTTGCAGATGTACTTACTTATCTGTTTGAGGTTCGTTTCCTTGAAGAACCTGGGGAGGAAAGGAATCTGGGGACTGTAACATTATGTCGCATAATCAATTCAAAGTTCCCACCACAAAACACAGGAAAAATGAATTCAAACAGGACATGGCATTTATGATAGCATATTTTGTTTACTACTTCTTGAAAAGCCATCACGGAACATGACTTTCAGTATGACATACTCTTAATACAGCATTTTAAGTTATCGCAATGTAGGGAGAGTACATATCACAAATAACAGAAATTACTTCTGAGAAGTCTTTTCAGAGTAATACTTTAATATAGTTTAATATAGTTATTCCTGATTTCAAAACAAAATCCCTTCATATGGTCAGGCATAGAAAGTTCACCAAAACAGCGACCATCTCAGAACTTTTGTACCCTGAGATGACTAACGTAGCACAGGTTCCATTATGATTTTACCTATCCTCACTCTTTTATGCCTGCACATCATGGTTTACATAGGATAACTTTTGCTATATAACTTTTACTGGGGTTTAGGGGTTTAGTTTTTTTTTTTTTTTTTGTGTGTTTGTTTTGTGTGTGTGTGTGGGGGGGGGGGGGGTTGGATTTTGTATGTGTGTTTGTGGTTGGAACAAAGAGCAGTGGGGGCACACAAATTCAAAATGTACCGGGAGGAGAAGGAGAGAAGAACTAGCTCTCAGATCCAGTGTATTAGATGGCAAGAAATATATGACGAAAATATACACTAAAACAAACAAGAAAAAGGCGTATAGACATGAAGAAGGTCAAAGTCTTATGCTAGTGAAGGAATGATTTCTCCCAGATTTGAATTTGGAAATTTCACAACACGAACCTCACTTCTGCATTTCAGCTTGTAGATTGCTTCCCTGAATGATGTAACAAAGCTATTGTTGATTCTAATCTGCAGAGAAATCCAAAAAATGAGTAAGGACAGCAAGCTTAAAAGTGGAGAACATGAAAGACCAACCTGTGCATGGTGTAAATCTGGCTCAATGTGTTTCCTAAACAATGGAAAGATGCTGTCAATGAGAGAATCCAGTGAACGAGAGTCTCCAATATCATATTGGACCTTTGAAAGGAGGCTAAAATGGACACCGCCAACCTGATCCAGAGAAGTCACAAATCTGATTATACAATTATCATATTAAGAATGAATAGAATGGGTTATGCAATTTTTGAAAGAGAAATTACCACAGCAACCCGAATATCTAGCAAAGACCGCAACCTCGCATGTAGAGCATAAGTACCGTCGACAATCACCTAAAACAATTAATTGAAGAATAAATGAACCCACTGCAACAGTGCCAAGCAACATGTCAAATCCCTGAGTAATAGAAGCATACCACACCAGAGGAAGCACTCTTAATTGTCTTTGAACCGATACATCTTTTTGCTGAAAATCAAACACAGGTACCAAAGTATCTTTCCCATTTGTCAGATCCTATTAACAAAGTCTAAATCGTCAGACATAGCAAGCAGAAATAGTAAAATAATGTATAAGACATTCACTAGACTCATTCAACTAACCTACATGCACAGGGAGAATAGAAATGAGTCAAAAACAGTGGGACTAAAAACAGTCAAAAGATTGTAAGCTGTAAGTGGGTCTACGAGAATAAAAGGAAGGTATCCACAGTAGAGGCAACTACTAAGCATGATTAGTAGCTAGTAGCGCCAGAGGGAATTCATTTCGATATTTTGTTCTCCAATTATGTAAACAGCTTTCAACATATGCTTCTAAGATTGTTAATTTACAGAAATCAGAATAACAGCGGCTTGACATAATATTGCTTTGTCACATGGAAGCCCGGGCAATTTCACATAAGGAATATAATAGACGCTCGCTGAAAAACTTGTTATATGGGATGAAACATCTCTTACGCAACGGTACACATGCCTCAATGTTCATAAGCAATCAAGGCTACACTAGGAGAGAGTATGATAGTTTGTGTACTTTAGTTGATTGTCCAGAGATCTCTATTCATTTGGTGCTCTAAATTGCCAACCATATGAAATGAAGTATCCAGGAGCGGTGAGGGTGATCTAAAGCAGGAATATCTACGAGGATCATTCGCAGGGATACTGCACTTACATCAATGAAAGTAAATGGCAAAAAACTCCAAGGATTTGGTATGTAGACAAGTAAGTCCTGCACAGCTAAAAAGCTAGAACTCTGCAGGTGAAGAAGAGTATAACCCTCATGCCGCCTCCAAGTTCCCACTACACTCTCAATATAAAAAAAAAAAAAATAAACACCTTTATCTCTTCTTCTACATTTATCAACTCTCACTATCTTTCTATTAGACCTATCAAAATAGATCATAAACTCATTTTTTTAAACCATATATGATGGGCTAAATTGTTATACGAGTTAATTATATTCAATAAAAGGGTCATAAATGGATTTAAACATAATATGAGTGTTAAATGGATCGAAATGGATCATAAATGGGCTTACAACTTACTTACCACTTACTTAGATCCAGCCCACCTCTATGACTCTCTCTTCATTCTCTCTCACCCTCACTCGATCTTGCCCTCACTCGCTCTGTGTTCTCACCTCAGTTTGAGTATGAGTTTTTTTAAAGATTAGACCAAATATGAAAGTGATTTAAGAATATGAGTCGGGTCAGGTATGGGTGGGGTATAGGTCACTAGATTTACATTGCAATACATAGTCATAAACGGGTTAAATATGTCTATTGGGAACGGACCATTTATGACCCGACCCACATGTTTAACAGGTCTAGTGTGAGTGCGCGCTTGTGTGCAGTGACTCCATGCGGGCTGTTAACTCCTCCACTTCAAGCACCTTAGTCCACACAAGTCGTTGGCAACAATCCCATCCTCGTGACATGATATTCAGTCTCACTGATACTCAATTTGATCAATTTAAATATACCATCAAACTATCAAAGAATCACCAAGAAATGAGCTAATGCAAATCAAGGATAAAACTAGAGAAACTATCAATTTCGAGGATTTGGGAGTCAGAATACATAGTAGGAATATCTTTAGAACAATCATTAACTAAAAGGTGTCACCATAGACCCACTAAATCATTAGCGACTTATGGCTAAAAACAGCTGTAGATTTTATTAACATGAGCAACTATTGTAACAGATAAAGAGATTACAAACCTCAAGGTTTGAACCAAGCATCAAAATCTATGGAGTCCAAATCGTTCCCCTCATCAATTCCAATTCGATAGTTCTCCATTGATATAACAGTGCAGCCGATTACAGAGGCCACCTTCTCTGCTAAGCTTCATAAACAATTGAAAAACTAAATAATGAGTGTAATTCGGAAAAGGAAACTCGTTGACAAGTTCAGTTTTCCTAGTTAGCTAAAACTGTGATATAAAGGGCAAAGCTTCATAGCACAAGTACCTCGATTTACCCGAACCACTAGGGCCTCCAATCCCCACAGTAACAAGACCTTCCTTCTTCTCCCGAAGTTCTTGAATGGATTTTACCAGCAAATAAAACCCGTGATCAAAAGACTGCAATAAACAATATGTGATAAGCAAGATACACAAAAGTTTCTGAAGGACATTGCTAGAAATAGCAACGAGGAAAATTAAGATCACAGCAAGAATTAGTGCCAAAAGAAATTGCTCGACGATCAATGTTGACTCAGACAAAGGATCAAAGATCATGCGAGAATAACTGAAAGCGCCAAACTCCGCCTCAGTCCAAGCATAGAGTACTTTCAGAAAAATCAATAAATTAGCTCCCAAGCACCAACCAAATAACTCCTCATTGAACATAACGCGAAAACATCATCTCCAAGCGCGTCTATTCTCCTCCAAACTCCGACGCTCAAAATCATTTCGCACTAATCCCACCAATCCAGCAACACGAACACCAGCTCCACGGAACAAACTATAAACACCGGCCTCAATGCGCTAATCCGTACACTTATTTCCCAACACAAACTACGAGCAAAACGCGCCACCTCCGTCCATATCTCCTCCAAAGCCGCCGAGCTCCGAGCTCGCGACGATCGCAGGCGCGCCTCGCCAAGGACCGAAATGCACGCGCACGCATCGAATTCCAGGGAATAAACGAAAAGAGATAAAAACGCGCAACCGCAATCGACGCAATACCACGTGGAGAGGGAGGGACTGGAGGATCGAAGAGGAGGAAGAGGAGGTGGAAGGTTGCTGCTGGAAGTAGTCCCTTCCTCCTTCTTGAAGACTCGCTGAACGACTTCATCGTCCATCTCGAATCGGACCACCAACCTCTCTCTCTCTCTCTCTCCTCTCTCTCTCTCTCTGCAACTCTGTCTCTGTGCTTGGCCTTGCTTGTAGCGGAGAAACATTGTCCATCGGTCAATTAGATACAGAAGGAATCTTTATCTAAAATAACTGAAATTGGAAAAGCCAAAAAAAAAAAGTGCGTGAGAGAATCTTTCCAGTGTATTTACAAAATACACCCCTGATTCTAATAAATTTCCATTTAATAATTTTTCGGATTCTTTTTTTTTTTTTTTTGCCCTTTCGGCCGCTTTCTGGCCTTTTTCGTAATTATGTGGTTTTTTTTTTGCCCTTTTTACTTGCCTTTCTTTTTCTTAGCCATGATATTTTTTTCCGAGTCATTTTATAAAATCTACCGTGGCTTATCCCTTGTACCAATAATGGATGATTTTCCTTTGAAAAATTTCAAATAAGGATCTCAAATACCCTCATTTTCTCAAATAAATATTTAAAGTGCCATCTTTATTTTAAATAAGAGCCTAAAGTGGCCCTATTATTTCAAATAAGGGTCTACCTAACTGGCCTGCAGGCCAAATATTCTAGCCGATCAATGGAGTTTTCATCAAAATATAATTTTAACTTAATTTTATTAGTTAAATTAAATTAAAAATTAAAAAGGTAAATTAAAAAAATGAGAAGGAAATACATAGGGCGTTGCCCCAATACCATTGGGGCAGCGACCAAAGGTAGGAGGGTTGTATCTATTGCCTTTTTTTTTTTTTACGATTTAGTTTTTTTGGAAAATAAAAAAAGTAAAAAAAAGACAAAAATGCCTCTAATCAATGAGGAGTTATGTCCTTTTTTGAAAACTAATATGGTCACTTCATGAACTTATTTAAAACAATGAAGGCGCTTCAAACTCTCATTTGAAATAAGATCAATTTCATGCTCTTATTTGAGAAAATAATGAGGTTCTGTCCCTTATTTGGAATTTTTTTTCATTTTTGATAATTTAGAATTCATGCACACGCGATATGTCTACAAAAGGAAAAGGAAAATGTGATTATTTTGTATTACAAACACTAGAATTCATGCATACACAAGAATTGAATTTGGACCGTTTGGTTTGGATTCAACAGGTGTTTGTTCAAATCCGCATCCGTCTCTCAAATTAACTTCAGAAACCACGCTCGCCCCATGGTGGACGAAGCCTTGCCCGGCGCACCATAGAGTCGGTTTGTGTGTATTTGCGGGGATGAATGGAGTCGCGGGATTCAAATAGAGAGTTCTCGTTATGATTGGGAGGATTTGAATTCGCATGAGTTGCGCGACTGAAGTTGGCCTTGGTGAAGTAATAAAAGCAATAAATAAATAAATTAGATTCATAATTTTATGTGGGGTAACTAAAAAAATTCCTAAAGAGTTAGACCTAAATGTTTTTAAAGTTATAGATTAATATTTTTTCCTTTTTTATTTTCGAAAATGATACCATCCTTTTTCCTTATTTTGCAACCAACAATTTGCTAGTTTTCTTTTCCTTTTTTTTTTTTTTGCTAGCACAGTACTCGTCTTCACGCAATTTGTATCTTAAATTTGTTATGATGTAGTATGAGTCGTGCTAGAAAATCTCACATAAGAGAATCGACGTGATATGGAGTAGATAATATATATAATTAATTTGTCCAACTCATTGATTTAAACTTTTAAGTAAAGTTGAATTCAACTAGATATGTTTGACGGGCTTGGAATTTCGCTCTCTCTTGACGATCTTTCCGAATGAATGTGTCGGAATTCTACTATGTTTCCCAATAAATTGTTTGTTACCTACAATAAATGCTAGTACTCGGACACACCAAGCATGTCGGTGCGGGGAAGAAATGTCACGTACGAAGAAGAACAAAATTGTGGATGCACGGGAAAACTAGGTGGTCTCTTATTAGTGAAGTGATGAAAGTTAATGAAAAGTCAAATTATGTTCATTATTTTATCTATTATAGTGATAAAGTCAATCTTGTTTTTCTGTATGCCGGGGTAATTATGGATTTCAAGAAGTGAGACGAAAAAATGGTCATATGTTGAGATAGATTCACGGATTTAGTTACAAGAAATGTCAGACTTTAAGACGTGAGGACGAGCAGAGATGATGGATAAGCTCCGCCATGAAAGCGGTATAGGATCGGGGACACCTACGTTTTTGAGTCATAAAAAATTCCGGTGTACTATCATGGAAAAAGGGTGATTGTTTCATTGTCGACATTTTAATCAAAATTATTTTCATTTTTGCTCATCTTTTTTTTTTGTTGATACAAAGCTAGTAACGCGGTCCTGAACCGTTGTACGAAATTTCAATGCAATACTTCTAGCTAATTAATGCTGGAAAACGCTAACGTGCCGACCCCGTGTGTTATGTCCATCGAGTAAAGTTGGTCAATGATAACCGGAAGCTATGTTAGCAGTCTCCGACCATCACACTGGAATTTCATGCAAATTTTTAGTTATATTGGTAGGCATTGGACTGCCGCAACTATACCGTTAAATGGGTGGGTCGAAACTAATTTGGGTTTGGTCGAAATTGCGTTACTCAAATTAATTTATTTAATCCGTTTCGATCCATTTTTCATGAAATGCGAATATAACAATCCATATCTATGGTTAAGCAAGTCGGACCGAGCAAACCGAGAGATCATGGCGACATTGCGGGTCCAGGGTTCTGCTTCCAACTGATTTTTCGGGACATTCAGTTATCTTTCTTTCTTCGTCGCGGGACGTCAATCCTTTTTCATGCGTTTTACGTAGTAGACTTTGAATTGATGAGACTCTGCACATGTTTTTCTTTGTTCCTTTTGTTTTGATTCCGTCGTCCGTGGTTTTTTTGCTCTTGGAAGTTCCTGTTACGGAATTGGATCATAGATTGTCCCTGTTCACATGG
>JAGVVM010007135.1:0-22661 GCA_019149425.1 Psidium friedrichsthalianum
GAGTCAGGTTCAAGGTCGTGAAGGTCTCTGGTGTGTGTCCCTCCTGGCCTCTTCAAGGAAAGAAGGAGAAGCCTCGGTCTTAAGTTTGAAAGATGGCCGTTACCCGTGATGTCAGTTTAGAAGCTTTATCACATTTTTGGATGCTGAATTCTGTTTTTGGCCCTTTCGAACAATCCGTGATGAGTTGTCTAGCTTATTGTACGCTTTCACTTCAAGTGACTTGAGTTGGAGGTTTCTCTATAAATTTATCGATTACTCAGTTTTTCCTTGGAATCATATGATTCTAGATCATCTTTAAGAATGTGTATTGCTTTCATAATACGAAGTGCTCTCTTTCATAATACGAAGTGCTCTCTATATAATAAGGAAAAATCGCAACTCCGACAAATTTCAAAGTCTGAAATCACTAATGCGCAACTTCCCGGCAACTTCCCCATAAGGAAAGAGTAGAATTTCTGCACGGATAAATTCTTCCAAATTTCCCTTTGCTTGTATCTTGAAAGGAAGAGAAATTTCACGAGTCCTCTCTTTATCTCGGACGGGTTGGAAGGGCCTGCCAAACTCGACCTTGGATAATGCTCTGCCCCACAATCGCACATATATAGCAAGCCCACCCTTATTTCTCAGCCAATCCACTGCACCAACTTCATTGCTAGCTGCCATGGCTACTCAATGCGAAAGACGCGACATCTTCATTACACTTTACAGCGATTGTTGGTTTCATATCGGTCCAATTGCTCCAATGCATGTACTTTGCTAGAAACACTTAGTTTGAATTGGATAAGATCCACAAACCTCATGTTCTTTCCTTTTTCTTCTGTTCTAGGATAAGGCCTTGAGTCATGTCGCCTTGTTTTTTTCATAAGGAGATGCATATGAAAAATCCTAACCTAGCATATAAAGTTTCCTAGCATGGACACATATCAGTGGTCATTTAGATTGTAGTGACCTGCATTATTTCAGTAAAATTCCGATGCTAGATATGTATTCGATAGCTTACAGGAGAGCTGCAAAACCTCAGTTATGTACATCATAGTTTAGAAACAGGTGTAAAACTGAGAGGCATTCGAGATTATTCTGTATCATTGCAAGTTTCACCAACGCTGTGGTTCCTAACTCTTTTTTCGTCCAAGGTGTAGAATCTGTCGGCGTTTCTACAGCAGACAGAAAGCTTCTAGTAATATAAGATGACATTGGATATATGCCAAATTTCCCTCTTTGAGAGACTGCTTGTAAACGTCGGAAGACACTACCTGCATACTGCTGTTCGATTTCGAAGGCTGAGCATTACTATTTCTGGAAGCTTGAAGCAGATTGGTATGGCTTAGAGAGAGGAGGGTACATGCCTCAGGGTCAGAGAGACATCATTGATGGTAAGAATACGCCTTTCTGTTTAGGAGCAACACGCTCTCATGATTTCTTCAATGGGCGGGTCGTCCCCTGCCTCTTTATCCTACTCATGATACACATACAAAACAATATTACTAAGTCAGAATCAGATGAAACTTTGCGAGTACTACCAGTATCTGGAATTCGTGATCTTACTTCACTAACTATGAATTGATTCCCCTTTATCACCTATGAAGGGCATTCTATTTATCCTTTGTCGTTAGCAGAGAGCCGAATTAGCACCGCTGTAACTAAATCACAGGCATGGTGATATGCATTGTGCATTTGAGGCCACAGCAATAAGGATGAGGCTATGCACAGAGATCTTAAGCTGGATGAGAATTTACTCGAGTATATACTGGAATTTCTGATGAAATTACATGCAAAAAAGGACAAGGATCTGATGGTTCTGACCTTGTGTATATAAGAGATGTTTTTTTCCCCAGGACCTGCAACAATAATACCACCTTGTTGCCTACAAAGTCACGATAATAGCTCAATTGTCAATGTCAGGGAAAGAATAAGCTTGCTAACTCATGAAAGCTGAGAATGCATGATAAGACATGGAAAAAGGATGCTAGGACACTAGAGACATGCATGTGTATTGCCTGATGACAAGATTTGCCAGCATTGAACATTAGCTCAGAAGAGAAAGATGCCTCAACTTACTTATGAACTTGGGTAATTAAAACTAAAGTACATATAATGGAACACGTTGAATATACGAGCGGATAGCATTGAGACAACCATTTATATTGAGGTACCAAATTGGGAGATCCCATGAGCATTAACATCTTAGAGATCAAATGATAATGTAAAACTGTTTATCCAACATACCAGCCTCCTCTAGACACAGTATCCTTCTCTGAAGAAAGCTTCCAGTCTTGTCGATAACCTTCCATGTATGACTGGATCATCTTGAGACCAGCCTAGAGTAATGTGCAAGTAATTAGAGCCATTCATTTCTATTAGCACATGCAAGTGCATTTGCATCCCATGCATTAAAATGCAGTAGCGGAAGCAAATTGGGAAATCAGATAAATAAATACGATCCTGTACATACCCCAGGAGTAAATGTTGTTGTGACCCCGGAGACAAATCTTAATGCCTCGTATGACGAATGGCTAGGGTCTGCATACACTTCTAAAGGAAATGAAAGTTTTTACCTTATAAGATGAACCAAAGAAAGGCATAGTATCTAGCTACATGAAAACAAAGATAACAAACTGAAAGGATGTCCAACAAGAGAACATCTCAAGACAAATTACAGATGCATACTGATAAAACTTTCTAACAGGAAATCGTATCTTTTTGCATACTGTCGGAGCAAAAAATGATTACCAACTGCTCTTTAGCTTATTCTGCATTAAGCACTTCATATAATATTCCCTTCAAGAGAATGCCCTTCACCATTCCCTAGGATTTCTACTAATGATTCTCCATTCCTACACGTTTTTTTTTTTTACGAACTTCATCCTACGCTATGCATTTAACGTCTGTAGCATTTCAATGGCATTTTGACCATTTTTCTGAGAACTGGAGAATATCCTCATACCTTGCCTCAAGGAAAATGAATACTCATGCGTGGCTTTTAAATTCTCAAAGAAATAATGCATTTTCTTGGCACTGGATCTCATTACACTATTCCAACTTCTACAATTTACAATGAATGATGATTTTCTAGCATAACTTCCTCTAACAATAACAGCAATGTTTTAATCATCTGCCCTTTCTCTAAAATAGCCAAAAAAGCATCTATTTCAGATATACTATGTTTTTTTTCTTTTTTTTGGTAAGGCTATTTCAGATATACTATGTTCACTACTGCATTTCTAGCTAAATCTTCATAGGTCAAGAGAAAATTAAATGCGACATCTCAATTTTTTTTTTCACCACAGTCTGCTACACTTTTATTAGTGCTAAAATTGCCTCATTCATCATACATGCACATTTATCTAAACCACTGACACGGACTGCAGCTGACAAATGCAGGCACAACATAAACTACTCTAGCTTCTTTGAATCTCACCTCCTTGAAATTTGTTTGCTCTGAGAAAGCTTTGCCTGCAGTTATATTAAGCCAATGGTCAGCCAATGTCTAGCATAAGGAACACGGAGGCATCATTAAAAGTAAGTTGCAGCAGAAGCCCACCAGTTTAAAGAACAGGAAAAAAAGAATATTGACAGTTTTGTATAATAGATTACAATAAAGTGCATTTTAAATTTTTGTAATCAGATGAACAAACATTGCACTGGCATGGGCATCATGTGTAGAAGAACAATTTTAACTCAATAAGCGCTGAGACGGTTAGCTGCATCGTTGTCCAGACAGATAACATAAGAAACAGATTTGCAGAGGGAATTCAAAGCTGAAAGAGAGAACTAGGCATAATCAGCACATGCATTACCGACAGTTGCTTGACTGAGTACAATCGCAACCTAACAAATTCTTTGCTAGAAGTACCTGCTCAACTTTTCTGGTCCAATCAGCACAAGTGCCACACCAGATGCATCCATTATATCCTGTTAGTATATTAGAACATTCTTATTGAGAAACAAACAATCATAAGAAGCAATTTCAGCATAATGACGAGGAAAAATTGGAGTGCGTTGCGTTTCTCCAACGTAAGCAATTATAAGAGGGGAATCATGTGCAGAAAACACAAGCTAGCAGAGTCATATTGATCAACCAGCATCTTCTTTCCAAAGAGCAGTACATCATGTTTCCCTTACAGATACCCATACCTCAAATAATCAGGGAATTTACTTGAGACTGGGTACTGTTCAAAATTAGAAAATTAAATGCATCGTCGGGAAAAGGGAAAGAGATGTCCGTCCATAGTAATGCTGTTTCGAAAGAAAGCCTTTCTAATTCATGCCTCCCTCAGGTATTTACGGGTTTCAGGTGGTGGAAAGGGGCCGCAAATCCCTCGGCAAACAGTAACTGTGGTACTACAGAGCTTGCAATGCTATTCTCCAACACCTGTATCCATGTAATTAGCCCATAGGACTTATTTTCAGACCAGATGAATATTTAACTAAGAATATTCATATCATGTTAAGCTTTCGGATATCCAAACAATTAGCACTTTAAGTAATACATTAACTTGGAATGAATGAGAGCCATAGCTGAATAGAAAGAATAAGATCATCTCAGCAACTAATAACAAGACACAGCAGAAACATGCGTGGTAAATCAAAATCAGCGCATTATGCAGATGTGAACAACTTACTGATTTAGTCAAGCCTTAAAACAAGCACCTTTTTTCTTTTTCCTTTTTGGTTTCTTGCCTATAAGATTCATGCAATTAGTATCAGCAATTAGAATACACCTCACCTTCTTAGCGGCTAGATAGTCAGCACGTTTCCGGCAGAGCACGCACCTGAAAGCAAATGCCGGATAACGATACACAATGAAAATTTTCGCGGGAGCTTAATACCTAATCCCAAAGCACGAGCCGGGGGTACAATCTGCTTCACAGATGAATGGGAACTCAATTCATCCAGAGACTGAACAGGGAAAAAAGATGAAATCACCCGAAATGGCGAGCGAATGCAATCACGGCCTTCCTTTCTTCCACAGATCAGAGATCGGAATGGCGTTACCGCTCAAATCAAACACCAGTACATCATCCAATGAATCTACCATATCTTCGCCGGCCGCCGAGGCTTCCACACCTGTTAGCCAACAGCGGAAGGCACACAGGAAAACACTTTCATCCAGAAATTCAAAAAAAAAAAAAAGAGACAACAACAACAACCCGAACCTCTTGGTACGTATGTACCAGTAGCTTGCCTATGTGGCTCAAACGAAATGAAATCGCTTGGAAAACTCACCAGCAGAGCCAGAAACGGCAGAAGCGGTGACGCGGCTCCTCCGCCACGACAGCCCGAGATATTCCCTCGAGCTCCGGAGATTGCGACCGGCTCGGAGGGAGCGATTCTCGGATTGCCGAGGGATCGAAAGAGCGGAAGCGCGGTTGGCCGTTCGGCTGTGTTGGAGAGGGTCGAACAGGAGCGTCGAACCGACGGAAGCCGCCATGGATGCTCTGTGGAAGTGACAAAAGCAGAAGCCGCCGGTGAATGTAGGAGGACTGAAAAGGCCGGGAGCCTCTTCCGATCGGCGAGGAGCCAACGGGCGCAACTGTTTCTGTGGGACGCGGGCCTTCCACGTGTCCGGCGACGTGTCTCGAGCCTCTTCTGCTTGGGTCGGCAAGTGTTTCGTACTATGTTCCGCATCACGTGCATTCAAGACTATCCACGGAAAATGACTTAGTAACATAAAATATGCGCATGAAATTAAGAAAGTGGATTTTTCAAATATAAAAAGGTAAAAATATTTTCCGAAATCACAAATTTCGAATTGTTTCATTAAAAAAAAATTTGTTCTAATATCTTATTTATTTTGTTTTTGTTCTTTCTCCTGCCATTGTTGGGCCTCGTCATGTCCAGTGATTGCCTAATCGACCATGCAAGGTCGAGCCTCACCGTCTCTAACGAGCTTGAGCTCACCAGATCTTGGGATAGCCAAGATACTAACAAGAGCATGCATAGATTAACGGTTCATTTATTTCGAAAAAAAATAAATAATTTAAATAATATTTTAAAAAAATTACTCATACCATTTAAAATAATGGGTCAATATTGTCATTATCGATAATAGTTTATAGCCAAACATTTTTGTGGACGATAAAAATATTTATTATTTATTTATTCTCATAAGCCTATAAACAATTATTTTTAAAAATATTTTTTAATCATTCATTTTATAAAAAATAATGCACGTTGATCTAACATTTGATTTCGAATCACTTTATTGTTCCTAGCGGATGTAGCTCAGTGTTTATGTCGTGCTATACACGATCCCCACGCCACGCCATACGATGCGAAACATGAATGGCACGAACGGGCTGGGGTACTCTCAAAGTCGAAAGAGAAAAAGTCTCTTGCTCGGAGCCAGCCAGGTTCAAAATACACGAACCCTTCGAATCGGCGGAAGCCAGGTCTCTGTGCTATTGCTGTCGGCTTAGAGACAATCATTTCTCGACTACTACTGGCTGATCGAGATGCTCATCGACTTTTCTCAATCCATTTTCTTTCCACCACCTCTCGCTTGCTTCATTCTACTTGTGGCCTCGACTTCATCACGGTGGCGGCGGCGGCGGCGGACACCGTCGTATAATTGAATCGATTGAAAAAGTTTATAATTACGTTTATATTTTATGATGAATTTAAGGTTTAAACCTATGATTAAAACTAAAAGGCCCCAGAAGAGAGAGCTCCAGACGCTTTTACTGCTAGGGTTCTGCTCCCTCTTCCTCTTCCTCTCTCCAGTGTCAAAGCTTCCTGCTGCCTCCTCCTCCCCTGCGCTCTTTCTCCTCTCTCTATTCCCTCCTCCAATGGCGGCGTCGATCCGCCTCTCCTCGAGGCCATCCCTCTCCGGCGTCTCACGCGTCGCCCGATGCTTCACCTCAGCTTCCTCATCCCAACCCACACCTTCCTCCCCCTCCTCCTCGTCTCCGCTGTTCGCCGAGCACCGGAACGTGCAGTGGGTGTTCCTCGGCTGCCCTGGTGTCGGCAAGGGCACCTACGCCAGCCGCCTCTCTACTCTCCTCGGCGTCCCCCACATCGCCACGGGCGATCTCGTCCGCGAGGAGCTCTCCTCCTCCGGCCCTCTCTCTCATCAGGTCCCTCTTCTCTCTCTCCGTCCTTTCTCTGTCTGATCTTCTGTTTAGAGTTTCGTACTAGCATTTGTGCCTTTTTCTGTAGTAATTGAATTTGGAGTTATTTGGTTATCCGAGCTGCAATGGCCGATTGAGTCCTGCAGTAGGAACTTCTTTTTGGTCTGATTTTGTTGTGACTGTTCAAGCATATTCTCTGGTGGCATTCTTTCTCTGGTTTCTTCTTGTGGAAATTTTTGGCTTTTTTCTTTCAGCATGCTTTACATAATCGACTAGTTTTTAGCATTGAAGCTATGCCCGTTATGGTATAGCTGTCGCTCTCGAAGTGAAGGCGCATCTCTAATTGTTTTGCTTGATAAGAGTGGATATAGAGGTAAGAAGACAGGATTATGAAGTGGCGAGGGAGTTGGACGTGCTTGGGAAAATCAACGTTTCTCTTTCATTCTTTCAATTGGTCATGTCAAATCATACTGTGAGATGCTGTATCGTTACTTATCAGGTGTCGAGAGGTGCAATGATGATGAGATTATCTATCTCGTTAATCTGAACTTAACCTGAGGACAAAAAGTCTTCCATTCATACTCATTCTGAGCACCTCCTTCCTCTTTGTTTGCGCAGGAAAATGCCTGAACTTTGTGAGATTTTCTCTCCTTTTTAAATTTATCTTTGTGTTTTGGCCCGTCTCTAATCACGCACAACCATTAGAAATGAGGTTTTTGTGTTTCCCATTTTTCTCTATCTGCACTTGTTAGTCGCTATTGACATATTGCTGTGGCGGATCATCTAGTGGATTTAATTAGCTTGGGGTGGCTGTGGTCTTTATAGTTCTACAGTGGGTATTTACTGTGTTGGTCTTTGGGCAGAATGCTAGAGTAAATATATACTTGTAGATAATTGCTATCTTATCATCTATTCTCTGCCGCTCCTCTACAGACACATCACTTCCCTAACTATTCTTGCAGCTGAAGGAGATCGTGAATCAAGGTAAATTGGTATCTGACGAAATAATCATAAGCTTATTGTCCAAGAGGCTTGAGGCTGGAGAAGCTCAAGGTGAATCGGGATTTATTCTTGATGGGTTCCCACGCACAACAGAGCAAGCGGTAAGCTCCATGGTTCTTGAAGAAAAAGGGAAAGAAAATGTTTTACTGCCCTTTATGCTCCTTGACTTGAGTTTGCATTTTCTACAGAACTTGCAATGCGAGATTTACTGTGGTTAGCTTGTATATCTGATATTATTTGAACAGATCTTTGGAGCCTGTACATGATGTGTTGACTAGATCTCGTGGTTAATTTGAATTGCCCTTATCAAAATATCCAAATCGAGGGTGATCAAAGAGCAGTCATAAGTCCTGATGTGTATGTATTTTGGTTTTCTGGTAGTTTTATTTACCCGTCTTTCTGATTTGTTGCAGGAAATACTGGAAAGGGTGACAGACATTGACTTGGTGGTCAATTTGAAACTCCGTGAAGATGTCTTAATGAAGAAATGCCTTGGAAGAAGAATATGTAGTCAGTGTAGCAAGAATTTTAATGTGGCCAGCATTAATGTCAAGGGTGAGAATGGGAATCCTGGAATTAGCATGGATCCTCTTCTACCTCCTCCACATTGCATGGCAAAGCTCATTACTCGGGCTGACGACACGGAGGAAGTAGTGAAAGAACGGCTTAGGATCTATTGGGAAAAGGTATCTATTATTGCCTTTTCTTCATTCTCCTTACACAAGGAATCTGAATGTGGGGAAGCTTTAGGGACTTCCTGTTTGATATCTCATTTTCTAGCTCTTTCCTTGGATATCTCCAGCACAAAAAAGAAAAAAGCAAACTGAAAAAGTCATATTAACGGCAGAGATCTGTTTCATCTGGCATTTGATTTTTTTTTTCCATAGTTGGATTCTCGTTTTTTCTCTCTTATGAACTTGCTAGAAAAGTTTGTGGTTAGTGGGTGGATGGTAAAATGCTTTTGATTTACTTGTTTTGTCACAGTTTTCACAAACTTTCTATCTATTTGTACTAGAGTCGTTTTTGCATTTGTGGGATGAGTTTTAGTGAGGGGGAGGGCAACTACTTCTTGGATGCCCTTTCTGGAGTAGTTTTCAGCTGGTTATGGTCCATAAGTAACTAGCTCACATGTAATTGGTGCGTGCAGAGTCAACCTGTAGAAGATTTCTATCGGAGGCAAGGAAAGCTTATGGAGTTTGACCTGCCAGGCGGGATTCAGAATCATGGCCGAAGTTTGCTGGAAGCTCTAATCTTGATGATTTGAGGAAAAGCAGTCTGCTGCGGCATGAGTATGTTGTGCGCTTAAATAGTCAAAGTACCATTCTTTGCACAGATATTTGTGCATGTCAAGCAATTTTACAGGGAATAAATGAACTTAGAAATTTCACCTGTCATTTTTTAAATGATGACCGTGCCTTATTAGGTCTGAATTTTGTAGGGATGGTTTTTGTCCTGTCTTTTTCCAAGAGAGAGTGAGAGAGAAGCTGGAACTTAGTTTCTTGTTTTTTTTGTTTTTTTGTTGACTTCGAGAGGTTAGTAAGGATCTATGAAGGTAAGTCATACCTTAGAAAGGTGGAAGCTATGTAATCTCTTCATTTTTCTTTTTCATTACAACGGGATATCAAGACATGCAATGTGATGTCTAGTTGTTAGAATAAAAAAAGCAGTAGCATGCAGGTTGTTGGACCCATTGCTCTTTATTTTTGCATCTTTCGTAATCATTGCTATAAGCAGCAACTGTTCTTAATGATAATGATTGTTCTCTCATAGATGCGTAGTCTCAAATGTGACAATCATTGCTATCAAAATGTTTCCTTCTAGACAGTGCTGTGATTTCTTTTTTCGGCTTTTATGTTATCCTATGGCATGCTGCTAATGGATAAAGTAAAATGAAGAGATTGTAGATCAGTTATGGCATTTTTCTGTGGTGTTTCCACTTCTTTTGGCTATATCAAATTCGCCACCACTCCACCCGAACTATCCCATTATAGCACTTTGCTTGACGAAGCATATGCCTTGCAGCTGCTTAGTGTGCTGGGAGGAGTACACAGCTAAGGGAGTGGGGGACATTGCAGCTGGCCGAGCTGGTTGGCCCTAGTATGGCCAGGCAGTAAGTTCATACAGCTGCATAAATCAATGGGCACACATACCAGCTCTTCACTGCAAGAGTACGAGCAGTGCAAAGATAGATGGTGCCTTACACTACCGCAAAATACTTGCAAGGATCTGGTCCATGGTGAGCCGGGTTAGTCGGAACCATTGATCACGGTTGGTTCCATGTGAACTTCATATGATCAATGGTTGTGATTGACTCGATCTATGGTAGATTAGGTCCTTGAAAGAATTTCCCCCTACACCACATATTTACTAGAATGTTTATTGACCTTCGCATTTGAGCTTGTAGAGTTACGGGCTCAATTTGCTTTTCTAGGTAGGGTCGCAATAATATCACGTGGTCAGGTCCTTCACGGGAATGTCTGGGGTCGGGGTTCTTGTTTGTCTAACAAGTTGCAGTTGTCCAACTACGATAGGTCCACAAAATAAATACCAAGGGCGAGCAAGTTGGATTGACCAAATCGAGATTGGATTGGTGTCGGTTCCCTGTTCCAAAAGGTGGCGGCCTAGTTCTTGATCTCTAAAATTGAACGATAGCCGGGCGGTTTGGTTCCATTCTAAGATAACCGGATTGGTCCGGTCAGTTTTTTTTTTTTTTTTTTTTTGGATTTGTTTGTTGTTATCTTGTTCTTTCTCTTATTCAATTGTTGCTCCTATGATTTCTCTACTCGTATTGCGATACTACATTCACAAATCACCACGTAGCGAGTCACCAAGGATGAGAGCGCGGTATGGAAATTGGGGTTAGTGCTTGATTTGGTTGTTCTTATTTTCTTATTATTGGATATATTTGCCGATTTCATTGACCTCCCAAGAACTGGAACGATCGGTCTGAATCTTGAGACCGTTGGTTCAGTCCCAGGTTCTGGAAATGATGATGGAGTAAGCGATGCAATTTATATTTGGGTATCTTGCATTTAGAATTGTAGTTAGCTCTTTATGCTAATAAAAATTATAATTTAGTTTTTTTTTTTTTGCGTATTTACGATTCAAATGGGTTCTCAATTTGTTCTTCATGAATTGATTTTTTTGATTCGTGATGCATATATCGATTTAATGACTATACTATGCACATTTGCATCAATTTTCCGGTGTTCCCCTAAATAAAATGTCATTCTTTTTTTCAAGAATTGCCAATCCTCAAATCTAGAATGCCCTCGCCACGCAAAAACATTGAAACTAACCACTCCAAGCAATTCAAACTCCAACGAGATGCGAAGATTAATTTACAGTGCGGGGCAAAAGTATGAAAAAAATTATTTAAGAAGTCATAAATTTTATTTAGCGGTAAATTTTTTGACGATTTGTCAATGTAATCTTTTCAGCTAAATTTAGCCGGAAAACCTCTATCGTCAGTGCTGACGATTTTGCGGGGCACAAGTGGAACGTGATGTGGACAAATCGAATCAAAATGAGTACTTGGCACGACTGGAATGTCATTTTGATTTCTTCTATCCTTTCCTTGGTTTTTACCTTTGTGTTTGCGGTTCATCATCTTCGTTGACCCAGTCTCATCCTTTCCCCTTCAACCTCTCAGAAAAGTTTCGCTGCACCAAACCAGAAAATGCGGACTTCTTGCTATGCCAAACAGTGCTTTTGCGTCAGAGTGTCTAACATAAAAGTGCTCAATTTTTTTGCGATTCAACTTGGAAAAAAAAAAAAACAAAAACTTGAAGGCCGTTAAGCCAAGCGAAAAAAACGAGCTTCTCCTCAATTGGCTGTTTCATCCTTTGAAATCTAAGTTGGATATTTTAATTTCTTATGTTAATAAATTTCTATTTAGTTAAAGAGAAGAGAGTTAGAGATAAAATAGACAAAAAAAAAATCGAAAGCTATAAAAAGAAAATACTTGAGTTGATTTTCAAGAGCATGCGATGTAGAACAGATTTAAGTGTTCATCGTATTATACGTTGGGCTGAAATTTACTCGTGAAAATGGGAAAAATAAATAATAGAAGAAAGGAAATTGCGACTCGATTTCAGGGAACACAACGGATTTACAATACATCGATCAGAACACCCAAATCATTTCAGAGACTTTCTTTTTTTTTTTTCTCCTTCTTGTCAAAATTTCGGGGAGCCCAATGGTTTAACCTAAATCGAGGTCGACGCGCGGCGGCGGAGCGTGCAGGTTATCCGGCTTGGTCGAGATCTCGAAGACGCCAAGCTCGAGGGCATTTTCCAGGTAAGGATGGAGGACGGAGTAAGAAGAAGGTTGGTTCGCTTTTTAGCTTCTACATTCGGAAATGTCTTTCCTTTTTCATTTCCTCGACTAGCGCTTTTTATTATTGTTTTTTTTTTTCCGGACAGGACATGTTCTCCTCAAAATACAGTTAGCTGCGGCATTCGACAATCTCCATCCAACGGACGGTTGGCCAACCGTCAATATATTCTCAGCTGAATCATTGTCCGGAAGAACTCTGGATACCCATCTTCCCACAGCATTTGACCGAGACACGCGGCGGCCGCTCGAAAGCGACCGGCCGCCGGGGGCGGAAGGTCTTCATCTGCGAAGAAGAGTCTCAACAACCCTCCTTGTCTATCCTCAACTCCCGACGGCGGAACTTGAATATTTCCGAACTGGGGGAGAACTTCCCTAGTTTCGCAGCCACATGTTATTGTTGTTGTGGGGGGAATCCAACTACCATTCCCGGTCCTCGGGTGAGACATTGTCGCTCTTTACTTGCCTTATTAAAACGACATTGTCGACCAAAAAAAAAAAAAAATCCTGTCGTCAGTGGAGAAATGCATCGGTTACGGGAAATTAAAAAAGAAGACGAAGAAAGGATATGAATAATCCGCCAAATTTTTTATTTTTATTTTTATTATTATATATTTTGCCTTACGTGTGCACGGACCGACGTTCCCAAACCCAACAACCCTTCCTACGTCCACACGTAATTCAACCCTAAAAATCTACAAGTTTTAGTTATCTTCTTTCCTTTTCTTTTGGGTGAAAGTCACCGAAAACCCGAACTGTGCTCGTCCGGACACATTTACCCCAACTTTTTTTTGCAACACAAAAACCCTAGACTTATATCCTTATAATACATTTACCCCAAACTTATAGTGGTGTGATATATTTACCCTAATTTTTTTTCTTATGCTACTAAAAACCCTAAACTTTTATCTGTGTGACACATTCACCTTGAAATTTAAGGTAACTTTTACCACAAATCTTTCGATCTCGACATGGGGCGACATGGCAGACCGATAGGTCGGCTCTTGGGTGGTGATTATGTGGGGGTGTAGTTTGTACTTCCCATCAATAGATAGTGCCCACGAGCCACCAAAGAGCTTTTATAATTTGAGCCCATATTTTTTTTTTATAATTGAGATTTGTGCTTATAAATAACTACTGCTATATAAGATATCTATGCAATAAAATGTGCGAGACGCTAATTATAATAAAATTCTCTACTAAACTTAACCTTAATTTAAGAACGAATCAAGATAAAATTTCGTATCTCGATTTTTTAATTTTAATTTTATATTTTACTCCATTATAAACATGCGTCAAATCTTAACCTATTAGACCGTCATGTCGTCCCCACTAAAGTGGACTTAGGGCTGGGATCTCCTCTGGATCTATCCCGAGGCTTGAGCCCCCACATTGATAGCTCCTTCACGACCCTTTTGCCCTCGTTTCATCGTCTTCCCATGCAATTATTTCTGACGACGCCGTTTCTTTCTATCCTCGATTTCAAGGAGCTTATTCTAGAGCGACGCGTGTTCGCTGTATCCCACGCCGTCAAGGGTACGCCGTGTCGCGACGTGACTGGACAGGGGTCGCTCGATTCACCAGTCACCCTCGCTGGACTGTGGTCACGCCATCGACGAGGGGAGTTACTCCGGCATGGGACAGAGGGCGGCCAGGGACCAGCGCGCGCCCTCAGGTGCACTGTCACAAGCATCGCCGAGCACTGCACAAGGCGGATTGAAACTTGCTTCCGGGAATACAGTCCTTTTGGTGTTTGAACGAAAGTAAGCTCTGCTCTGGTGAAGAGTCGAGACTCGTGTCCAAGTTCCAATCCACAAAAGTTTAGATAGGATTAGGCTAATGAATGGCCACGAATATTTGTTACATAAAGTTTTCGATTTGCAACGTGTTGAATTTGTCGCGTTATGTGCGATCGACAATTCGAAAATCGAAAGAATCGGTCTTGTGATGAACTCATCGATGACGACTTTTGCCATTTTATCGACAAGACATTAGAGATCTATTCTAAGATATAGGTGTCCGCTCAATTGGTACTACAGACACGCGCGTGCAAATTCTCTAATCCGTATGCACCTTAGAAGACTTCCATCGGAAGGTGACTAACCCTGTGCATAGAGTTTGTTTGATTGTTTGGATTCCTAAAAAGTAATAAGCAGTTCTTGTTTTACTTTCTCATCAAACTCTTAAGTGTAATTCATAATCTAAATAATAATAAAGGTAATAATATTCGAATTAATGTGTCGGCATTCATATGTATTATGAAAGTTTTAGATGTTTAAACAATTCCAGGAAAGAAATCAAAGCATGTGTGTCGCCCCTCTAAAAAGCACACATTTTGTGTTCTTAAAATTCGCTCTTTTTTTTTTTTCCAAGGGCAAAGTTCTAGAACTAGCCGTGATGATATATTTGAGCCTTGAAATTTCATTTCACGCATCTAAATACCAACCCCGAGGTTTTAAGTAAATGAAAAATGACACGCGGCCATTTTTATTCTAAGCCCCGTGGCAATCTTTTATACGCTACGATCTAACGGATCTAAAGTACACGATTATAGGAGTGTGCATTGGTCCGACCCAATTTGGGAATCGGATTGGGCCATAATACTTTAATTTTTAATTTTGAAGCAAACTCTAAAATGCGTTTCACTTTTCACTGTTCAAATTTATGGAAGCAGACCCCCTACGTAATTCTCCATAATTTTGTCGGTCTATATAATTCATGTTGATACGATGATGCTAACGCAATGGAGTAATGATTGCAAAATTTAATGGAAGACTCGGTGATCGTCAATTAGCGCAGCACCTCAATCGTGTAAACACTTATTTCTCAAATATATATCGAAAATAACGCTTATCTTTTAAAATTGGGAAACTCCGGCACGAAAGGATAAAGGGAAAAAAAAAATCCATCATCTTCGAGATTAAACCTAGAGCAGGTTCGACTTCACGTTCAAGTGAGCCGATTTCGCAAATTAGAAAATGACATGCCCGGTTCAGTACTGGGTTTCAGAATGAGAATGGAATAATGACTCGAGTAGTAAATTTGACTTAATATATTACGTAATCCATAAATTTTTAATTTGATTAATATGGTCCCTAAATTTTAACCTAATTTTTAACGTGATCTCTGAACTTTTAATTTGATCAATATGATCCGTGAACTTTTGGAACATGTTCATCTTAGTCCCTGAGCTTGAATGGATGAAATGACTACATTTAATATCTTTCATACTTTAGAGGTTAAATTAAATATGTGTCAAAAGATTAAGAATCATATTCGTTAAATTGAAAGTTCATGGATCGTGTTGAATTTTGAGTTAAAATTCAGGGATCATATTTATCAAATTAAAAGATCGGGAACTATATTACATGTTAGATCAAAGTTCACGAGTCACTTTGCCGTTGAGAGTCGATCCAAACCGAAATCAATATCCCCTAGACGATTGTCAGAAGTTTGAGGTTTTAAATGCACGACATGATTTAAGGAGGCATAATAATGTATAGTTTCGACAAGTTTGTCAAAATGGCTGGGGTCCATTGTGGTGGACCTTGTGGTACTTTGATCATCAAACCATTTAGAAAGGAAAAAAGAAAAAGAAAAAAAGAAACTCAAACAGTTGTCTTCTTTCTCCTCCTTACTTCCTCGGCATCGGAGAGTCAAACCACAGAAGTCGACAGAGAGACGGTTAGTTGGACTCGGTTGGTTCCGTAGCACCAGGCCCAGGACCAAAAACAGGCGCCATGGCCGTCGCTATTACCCTTCTTCTTCCCCTCATTGTCATCCCCACCCGATAAGCTCTGACTCTTGAGCAAGACGATTCAGGGCCTCCATGTCCACGAACCTTTGCTTGGGGGAGAAAGAAGAAAGCAGCTTCAAAGATAAGGGGCGGTCGCTCCGATTTCGTCGATTCTTTCTGGGCTTTTCTTCTCTCGAGGTGTGAACTCTCTCTCTCTCTCTCTCTCTCTCTCTCTTCGCTCTGGTTTGGCTTTTGGGGCTTTGGGAAACCGCGCTCGGATTCAGAAGTTCGCTGTTCAAGGAAGACATCGAAGCTCCGGACCTAATTTGTCACTCCGAGTTGTCTTTGTTTTAGTCTTACGAAGAGACAAATTTGTCGGTTTTTGTTTTTGAGGGTTTCTTTTTGCACTTCTACCTAATTTTCCCGAGCTTCGCATTCGTGCGTGAAATGAGCTCGGGTTTCTTGTCTATCCGAGGCGAAGTTTGATTTTTTTCACGCTTTCTGACGTTCGTAAACACCAGTTTTCTTCTCTTTTCTTTTTTCTCGTCTTTTTTGGTGTCTGGGTTTCCAGGTTTTTGACTTTTCTATGATTTTCAATGCTGTTTGGTTTGCAATGCAGATTAAGACGGACTCGTAATTAGGTGCTGGAATGTTGTGGAGGTTGGGCAATTCCATTTCGTGCTCGTTGCGACTAACATTCTGGTTAGGTGCTTACGTTTTCCTGTGTTTTCTTGTGCCATGATGATTCCTGAACTAGTTTGCTTCATTTGGTGTTCTTTTTCTCAAATGATATTGTTCGTGGTTCCATGTTTGTTTCATTTGGCGCATCTTGTGGATTGTTGGGTATCCAGGAAGTCGAAATTGGGCTTGTTGCGCGCCTCTCTGGCACTGACTAATTACTTAGGATGTATTGTGATGCTTTAGTTTACTTTACTCTTATGGAACTGGAAATGTCAATAGTGGAATAAAGAGCATTCTATTTTCTGTGATGACGTTTATGGCAGAGAATCAGTTTCTCCGAGATTAAATGGGTGGACTGCGAGATTTTTTTTTTTTTGGATATGAAATTTTCGGTTGAGCTTAGCAGGGGCAATGATGCAGGGGGAAGATTTGATGATTATAGGGGGATATTTTCTAATCCGCCCAAATCATAAGCTATTAGAGTGTCTGTTGCAGCCACACGTATTTATGTTTCCAGAGTAATTGGGTTCTCAGTTTAGAAACTGTCATCTGAAGCTGCCAGCTAGAGCTGTAATTCATATCAGGCGTGGTTCAAAGAAATGGATTCAATGTGTCCCATGATGTTTGTTGGTGAAAACTAGGACTCTTGGAATGGAAGAATATCTGTCCTTACAATAACTGAGTCAACATCTACTCTTTGATCGAGGTGGGTTGGAAGATCTGATTTGTTAGTTCACAGCCTACAGGCAAATGCAATCTGCCTCTGATATGTTGTCTTTAACAAGCAATTTGGTGATAAAAAAAATGAAATGAGATCGTTCTTTCGTTTCACTAGTCTTTCTGATAACAGTAGTGAAGAATATGATAAAATGAAGCTGCGTGCAGCGCTCGAGTAGAGAGCTAAAACTCTCACAGAACTATTTATTTTGCTCTCTTTACTTTTTGTCTGCTGCAATGTTACTTGGTTGACCACCTGACTCCTCGTACTTCGGCTTCACATATGATATTAATGCATTACATGGCGTATTAGGGTTTGAAAGAATTGACAAATGAGGAACAATATTAACAAGAACCCAATGCTGAACAGAACATCAATGGGGCATGAACAAGTGAAACTTGATTTTCATACAATGTTTGAATTTCCAACTCAACAGTTTTAAGTTATTGGATGGAGGGAGACCACGGTATGAGGCTTTGTCAAACCTTGCAGCAGGAAAATGGGGCCTAGTTTTACAATGCATTTGAAAATGTTGTGGTATATTTGTTAACCAATCTTTCGTGGTGCACATTTATGCATCTAATTTTGGAATTGGGGCGGCTTAATCTTTTTGTTTTTGGTTCAATAGATCGTGATAGCAAGTTGGTGACTTAATATCTTAACAAGTTTTAATATACCATTAGTTACTGTTTGTGCAGCATCATTCTTATCCCTTAGTAGGTCCTGACTCATGATGTATATTCGGAATTTGTATTCTTTGGGATTTGCATTTCTTCTCGACTGTATGATAGTTGTTTGTTTAGATATTCTTAAAGTTGCTGCATGACCATTTCTTCTGTAAATCAAACGAAAGACCAGTACTGCAACAAAAGTCAAGTGTGCAACCATTTGTTCTGAAAGAGTTAGCCGTTAGAAAATGATTCCCATTATATTTTGCATATGCTAACATATATAAAATGAACCTCTTCAACCTAATACCAGTGACAATGCCTTGTCTAATTTGCATATTCTGAGAATCTCCTGATAGTGGTTTTATATCTATTAAACTATTCTCGACTTTTTTTTTTCTTCTTGCTGCAACTTTCTAGTGTGGCCTCTGTTTGTTGAAGAAGCTCTTGTGGGTTTGACATTTGTTGCTTTTTTTTTTTTCTTGCGTGGGATCTCACTTGTTTGAGCAATTGAATCCACATGTGCAATTTACTTAATCATTCCAATATGCAACATGACTATGTGAGCTCTACTTTTTCTTCTCCTCTTTTAAGGGAAAAATACAATGTACTTACTATTTTGAATATTATGCAGGTTAGAAGTCGTTATAATGCACTTACTAAGCTCAAGCTAGTTGGTTGAGTGCGGAGGCTCTCGAAGCATTGTTCTGCCCCTCCAGTCGCGTTGACTAAACTTCTGCCACCTGAATCTAAGACTCTAGAGCATTCTGGGCACAAGATAGATTAGAGTACCATATCATCCTGAATCTTGAGCAAGCTAGCCATGCATTGAGTGAATACGATATTTATTGACTATACAAGTACGAATGGAGACTAAAGAGGCAGAGAGAACAGTGATCGCAAAACCAGTTGCGTCGAGGCCTACCTTTTCCACTTTCAGGTCTTTCTCGGAGCTCCTTGCAGGTGCAATCAATGATTCAACCCCTAAAATAGGTTCTGAAAGTGGTGTTGCCCCAATTAAACCCAAGACAGTGAGGTTCAAGCCCGCGGTGAATCGCACTTCAGCTGCCATATTCTCATCCCAGGTGACTCCGCGACTCATTTTCTTATTTAAACCTTTTTCAATCTTTTCCCATCTAATACTTAGTGTGCTGGACAAATTCAGGCTGAAATATCTGGAACAGCAATCTGCAATTCAGTGGATACCCTTTCGTATTCGGACAGTCAGCGGGCTGTAGTATATAAACCTTTGGCAAAGCCGGTCTCAAAAGCTGCTGCTTCACTCTTGGCTAATATAGTAAGTTTTCAGCCTATATGATTGCTGTTTCATGCTTGTGGTTTCCCTTTCAGTAGCATCGTATAGTACTAGTAAGTAACGTGCCCGAATACAGGCAACTTTTTTGCGTGATATTTACTTCCAATCTCCAGTTAGATCCGTGAAAAAGAAATTCTCTATTTTCAACAGGGGAACTTCAATGCTACTCAACCAGTGATGCAACCATCTGAAAGTCCGACCCCAGAAAAACGCCATGTGAAATCAAAAACGAGCTCAAATCTTCTTCAAATTATACCACGTGTGGCAGAGACCGAACAGACGAGTGAACCCTTGAAATTGGCAGCTCAGGAAATTGAGGAGGACCCAAAAGCTTTACCATCCCCAGCTAGTGTGGATCGTCCTTCCTATGATGGGTATAACTGGAGAAAATATGGACAAAAGCAGGTAAAGGGGAGTGAGTACCCGCGAAGTTATTACAAGTGCACCCACCCAAACTGTCCGGTGAAGAAGAAGGTTGAGCGATCACTTGATGGACAGATAGCAGAAATAGTCTACAAGGGTGAGCACAACCATTCAAAGCCTCAGCCTCCTAAACGTAGTTCATCAGGGATGCAAGGGCTTGGGACCATACCTGATGGAACAGAACAAGACAAAAGCAACCCGTTATGGAGTAGCCAACTAGGCGAAAAGAATGAAGGTTCTATAGGTAGAGTAGAAAATCAGACTGAGGTAGGATTAGCTGCAAATACGTCTTATCAGGGCAAGGGCCTGATAGTTCATGACCCAGCTGCTGCAAATGAAGCATTTGGTCCTTCTGGTGGGACTCCTGACAGTTCGTGTAATATTAGTGGGGCAGAGGACGGAAGCAAGGGAAAGGAACTGGGTAATGATGAACCAAGGAGTAAGAGAAGGTGAGAGACCAGTACTGTACAATCAGATATTGCTAGCGTTTAGGTCACTCAGAACTTGGGTACCTCAAGTTTTTGTCATTTTAGTAAGTAGCGTTGCAATGAGAAACTTGAATGACTGTAGCATTACCAACTGCAAATATCCTTTCATCATTTGTTAATGCTTATTTACGTCTGTTCTAGCAAAATGGAGAGCAACTGTTGTTGATGTGTGAACACACTGCGATTTCTGAAATCACGTGCGATCTCTCTTCCAGGAGAACTGGAAGTGGACCCAGTGAAGCGGGCATCGTTGCTGAAGGGGTACAAGAGCCCTGCACTGATCGGCAAAATTCAGCCGAGCCAGAAATTCAGCCGAGCCTGAGATTCTGGGTGATGGCTTTCGCTGGAGGAAATATGGCCAGAAGGTTGTCAAGGGAAACTCTCATCCCAGGTGAGACTTGTTTCCAACCCAATACCTTCTTAAGTGGTCGGGTAGAAAAGAACTTTTAAATGTTAGTTAAACCATATTAGTAAGGGATATCAGAAACTCAACACTTTCATGTTCAAGTAGGAACAACCTACAAAAAAGTGTTGCACGTTGATCATGCAGGGGCAACGGGCAGCTGTAGATAAACAGAACCACCACTGAACGGCAGTGGACTAATTGAATAGGTGATTACCGGCATTTTCTTAGACAAAGAACGGCAACCGCGCATGAGCTGCTTTATAGGGAGGGATAGTGAGCTTAAAGCGTGCAGACAAGTGTTTTCCGCGCCCGAATCTCTCATGATTTGAGGTTTTATGACACGGGATGTTCTGCAGGCGTTGTACTGATAGATTGCACGAGTCGTCAAGTGCAGCGTAGCGTTAAGTACGGTTGAAGGGGAGAGCAATTGGATGATGGCCCAAATCTTTTCAAACAACATATGAGAGGGAAGCATAACCATGAAATGCCGGCCGGTGCAAGGAGCTCAAATCCATCTGATCACAGACAAGCTCCACAAATAGAGCCAAGGGCAAAGCATGATGTGTTGACGTATGCGCTAGATTTGCCTGGCCTTCCCGGGGGTGGGTGATGGGCTGAGACCGTAAGATCAACGGATTCAGACCTTATGGGGTACCTCCATTTCGTCTCATCATTAAAGACGACGATATTTCGCGGGGAAGAGGTGTAATGGTCCATCGGCTTCATAGTATAGCCGGAGACCAAGGGTAATGCTAACCATTGGACAGGGTTTAAACTGTTTCCCCTTATTTAGTCTGACCGATGGACTAGGAAAAGGGACACTGATATATATGTAGACATGTGCCGCGGGGGGAGGTCAGCAACTTCTTCAAATTCAGCGGGGGTGAAATTTTGTCTGGCTGGCCATAGTACGACAAGCAACGAGAAAATGTCATGGATCGCGACTGGCGTAACGACTGGCCGTATGCAGTACAGATTGGATGGCGCCACCCGCCCCCGCCCCAGGGCCCCCCCCCCTCCTTGTCTGTGTGGTTTATTCTTGCCATCAGGAACACTGTTCCAACGAACTTGCGCAGAGCGCGATCGCTGTGGCCCAACTTCATCGTAACTCTAACTATATCGCGCATAGGGGTCACCCTGAATGTCGTTCTTCTATGGTACCTAGGATCGAAGCACACGCTGTACTTTGAGCGGCGTATGGCATGGCAGAAGCGAATGACATTGGAGTTAAGACGCGACTGAACTATATGGTATCGGAAATCTTTGGTTTCAATAAGATGCATTGCGCCAACCTCAACGGTCAGGATCATTGCCCATGTGTAAAACAATTGACACCATAAAGCTTCATCCTTTCCATAAAACACTTTTCTTTACCTCGTTATTATTTAAGGGGAAGGTTTGTACGAATTGTATTTATCAGAAGTGGGGGCCTTCTGGTTTGCGAATGTCGTTTGCGAATCCCCTATGAGACTTTTTGCGTGGTGGTAGAACAGGTTCTCGCAAGTCAGTCTCGTCCCCTGCTCATATTCGCGTTCCGACGAATTGGGTGAAGCGCCCACGCGTCTGTTCGTAGAATTGGGTCGGCGGTCCCCGATCTTGCCGCTTCGTCGCTGTTTGATGGACCCTTCTGGGTTTGCTTGACCGTGGTCAACGATTCGCGAGATCTAGAATAATTCTCGGTCACAAGTCGAGAGAAGCAGAGAAGCACGTTGGCCGTTTACCTCGGTTTCCCCTACGTGAGTGTCGCGTTGAAGCAGCTTTTCACAGGATGGGCTGCAAAGAGCAATGAATGAATGTTGCGCAGGGGGGGTGTGCATAA
>JAGVVM010007136.1:0-18685 GCA_019149425.1 Psidium friedrichsthalianum
AGAATCACTAACATGAACACCAACTAATTCTACGTGATACCGTTCAACACTGATGTGAATAATTTTTTAATTGTTTTTATCTATTGTTATTTTTTTTATTGTGTTTGGCGAGGGCCAAAGCGGCGCTGTTGGCCACTGGGCACGAGAATGCAACGCTTGGTCGGGCAGGCCATCCCTTGCTTGTGGTCAGGAGCTAGCTCTTGCCAAATCGGGTGAGAGTGGACCCTCATCCAGCTCTCTTTGGCCATCACCGTGGCGAATCTCTAGCCTCACATGATATGGTCTCGACAAAAAGGAAACCAAAAAAAATAAATCTAGAATAAATATAAAAATTATTCACGTTAGTGCCATTACGACACATATGCCGGCCCATCACTAACTAGATTGCCACTTCGGCATTTTCCAATCAAATTTGCCGAAAAAAATTCACATTGACAAATCGTTAAAAGATTTTATGAGTGAATTGACACAAATTAAAGGTTTATGATTGCATTACCATACGCACAATAAATTTTAGGATATCTCGGTATTTTCCTGGTGAACCGCAACTTTGATAACGAACATCTTAATTTATCAATCGAATCTGCAGTAAAATGGGAACAGCTGTGTCTAATTGGCCACTGCAGGCTTGCATTATATCATTGTGGGGCCAACCTAAAAACTTCAGAAAGTTTTAAAATTTTGCAAAGTTTTTTTTTTTCACGTGACCCGCCACGGTGTCACTTAAAATAGCTTACGTCCCATGTCAGCAATTTCGGGGCCAAATTGACAGAATGGGCTATATTGGCAAATCGGCTAAAAGTTTAGGACTAAATTGGTCCAAATTAAAAATATTTAAAACTAAGTGGCATTCCGTATAATCAATATAGATTTTTTTATTTTTCCTGCATTCACGCGACGACCAATAAAGAACGACAATTTTTCTGCCTCCGAATTCCCCGAATCAAGATACTAATTAAGAAACATGGCTGTTGGTCCTGCTTGCCTGAGCTTCGATGAGATGGACATTTATCAATAGCAGAGTCAAGTTATAACTTATAAGCCGCGGTATCGTCGTGCTAAATCTTTTTTTTTTTTTTTTTTTTGCATTTTGAATTTAATTAATAGTTAATACCACCACGTCCAAACTAACATCTTCTAATTCCTTGAGATCGGTCGACCAAGGACTGCTAAAAAAATTATGAAAATGGAACAGGGGAAGGGGTGTAATTTAGTTGAAATGAGATAACTAGCTCTGAAAAGGAATATCCCTAGCTATTATGGGGGAGAAGAATCGAAGCAGAAAGGATATAACGTTAGAAAAAAAAGACAAAACAGAGAAGGCTCCGTGTGTTTACTCATTTTTGGGGGATATGGATCAATTTATGTGATATTTCAGCAAGCGAGCCACCATGAAAGCTCTCCTGTATACCTAAAAAAAGAGGTTTTTTTCAACCAACCAAATTGGATATGAAGGGGAACGGTGCAATTAGAATTAATTTGGGCATAGGAACGCGAGATACTGTGTCGTTGAAGCCTTAACTCCTAACATAACCAAAGTGTATATGTTATATATGGCTTGAGATTGTGGATTGGCCAGAATAGAAAATTGGGATTAGCCAGATTCCTAATCTCAAGCCTATATAAGATACCCGTTTTGCAAACGGGTAGACTTGGGCGGATCAGCCTTCGAGTCTTTCGACGGCTCGTTTTATTGCTCTCCTGTCGTGCTTCTTCTTGTCCTGATCGTCTTTCTTGTTGTCTGTCTTCACTTCTTTTAAGCCGCTTCCACAAGTCTTCCAGAGAGTATGTCCCATGTCATCCGCTTCCTCAGCTTTCCCAAGTGCTCCACGGGATCTACGGCTCCGGTCCCGTCACCTTCTTGCTTCTTTGCTCATGCTCTGCTCGTGCTATAATTACCTGAACATAAGTAGCGAAATTCACAGTACTCTGTATGACTCGGTCAACTTAACTGCAGATATTAAATCTCGCGTTTGTTCTTTTACTAGAAATAGAGAGACCGCAGCGAGAAGAAAGCTTCACCTGATCTATACCTTCTTTATTCAGAGATTATTTCCAAGGCCGTTGTCCATTCTTTTTCATTGAGCAATCCAGCTTGAACACCCCTTCCTATCACCACCAAAACAAAGGCGGCAACGTCAAAATGAACCACTTGTAGCCCAACTAAGGACTACTTTCTCCGCAACCACCGCAATAGAAGTTCCAGATAGTCGATTCGAATATATGCGGGAACACCTCAGGGTGAGAGCTTAACAGCGCGATTTGTAAGTGTGTTGATTCGACAGAGCTGATGTTTGTGTATCTCAAGTAAATGGAATATCAAAGGGAGAGGTCTAGGAATGGTGTAGGAGTTTTTCCTTCTTCTCGTGTAGTTAAGTAAGGGAGATTGAAGAGAGAAGTGAAGAAGTCGAGCAGAGGAAGAAGTAACGAGTGTTAATTATCATATTTCTTAATACCATCCAGAAATTTCTAATTTCGGATGGAGGAGTGCAAGAGTATTGCAACTCCTATGAACCAGAAGGAGAAACTGAGCAGAAGTGATGGTTCTGCACTTACAAAAATGCATTCTATAGAAGCTTAGTTGGGTGTCTGATGTATTTGACAGCAACACAGCCGGACATATTGTTTCCTGTAAGTGTTCTTTCAAGGTTTCTGCACTGTGCTAGTGAAGTACACATGACAACTGCAAAAAGAGTGCTTAGATACCTCAAAGGGACGAGCTATTATGGGGTTAAGTACAGAAGGTGTCAGAAGTTCGAGCTATATGGATTTTCTGATAGTGATTGGGCTAGTTCTGTAGACGACATGAAGAGTACTTCTAGGTATTGTTTCTCTTTGGGATCGGCTTGTTTCTCATGGAGTTCAAAGAAACAAGATATAGTAGCTTAGTCAACTGCGGAAGCTGAATTTGTTGCAGCAACAGGAGCTGTGAATCAAGCTATTTGGTTGAGGAAGCTTCTGGATGATCTGGGTTACAGAATGGAGAAAGAGACGAAAGTTTCTGTGGATAACCAAGCTGCACTAGCAATTTCGAAAAATCCAGTTTTTCATGGTAAGACAAAGCACTTTAAGGTGAAGTTTTATTATCTTAGAGAAGTGCAGCAAATGAGTGAAGTAGAATTGGTCTACTGTACTACAGAAGATCAGTTGGCCGATATTTTCACCAAGTCATTTCAAGTGGGCAGATTTGAGTGGCTTAGGGAGAAGATTGGAGTGTGTATCAGCACTTGATCCAAGGGGTTTGTTGGATTGGTTCAAGTGTTATGGTAGATGTGTTTTTAACCTGTTTTTCAGTTCAGTTTAATGTGGGTTAATTCCATATTATAGGATTAGGATAATGGGCGGTACCTTGTAGTGGGTGGTTACCTTGTAACATCTTTATGTTTTTTCTTCTTTTTAAGTTTCTTTTAGTTTTTTGCGAAGTGTGTGGCACCCTTTATCTGCAGAAAGTAGTTCTTGCTTCTTAAAAAGTCCTCCTGTTATTTGTCCTGTTTTCTGTTGTAGTTTCTGCTGTTGGTAAAGCTTTGATTACCTCACCTAGAACACGTACACATCTTAATAGATTAGCGCAAGTGCTTTATCAGTTCACGTTACCTATAAACTACGTGCTTCCAAGGACGGCAAATCTTGTTATTACAGAGCACCAACATGAACACGATTTGATGCCTAATGATCGTGAACTGATGTAATAGCGGACCCAAGATCTTATACCATTTTGTATAAACCAGTTGCTCAAAGAGATGAGGTTTTCCAAAAACTAAAATATCAAAACTTGAGATTGGGATTGACCAGAAAAAGAAAATTGGGATTAGGCATACGCTTGATAATACCCGTATGCAAACAGGTAGACTTTGGGCGGATCGGCCTTCGAGTCTCTTTTTTATTTTTTTTGGTCGGAGCCTTCGAGTCTTTCGACTGCTCGTTCTCATTGCTCTCCTTGTCGTGCTTCTTCTTGTCCCGGTCGTCTTTCCTGTTGTCGTCATTCACTTCTTCTGAGCCTCTTCAACCAGTCTGACAGCGAGTATGTCCGCGTCACACCGCTTCCTCAGCTTTCCTAAGAGCTCTACCGGATCTGCGGCTCCGGTCACCGTCATCTTGTTTCTCCTGTTCGAGCTCCAGCCCGTGCTACAATTACCTGCACGTAAGTAGCGAAACTCACACTCTGTATTGACTCGATCAAATATTGAGATCTCAGGTTTGTTCTATTACTAGAAATAGAGAGACCGACGCGACAAGAAAGCTTCATCTGATCTATACCTTCATATTCAAAGACTATATGCATGACCGTTTGTTCTTTTCACTAGAAATAGAGAGACCGAGGCGAGAAGAAAGCTTCATCTTATCTATACCTGCACATTTAGAGATTATATCATGGGCCGTTCTCCACTCTTTTTCAATGGGCAAATCCAGCTTGAACTCCACTTCCTGTCACCACCAAAACAAAGGCAGCAACGTTAGGATAAATTCCTTTTAAGCCCAACAAGGACCACTTTCTCTTCAACCACTATAAGTAAAAGTCCCAGATGGTCTATTCGGAATATATACGGGAACATCAAAAGGCGAGAGCTTAACAGCACGATTTGGTAAGAGTGTTGATTCGACAGAGCTGATGTTTGTATATCTCAAGTAAATGGAAATCCCAAAGAGAGAGGTCTAAGAATGGTGTGGGCTTTTTTCTTCTCTTCTTGTATAATTAAGTGAGAGAGATTGAAGGGAGAAGTGAAGAAATCGAGCAGAGGAAGAAGCAAACGAGTGCGTGTGGGGAGAGCCTCGGAGTTAAGAACCAGAGTAAATTTTGCCCTAGTCGGAGTTATGCAACTCGTAGCCGTCTCGCGGGACTGAGCATTAAATCTCGCAGTATCATCAAAATGCGGCCGTTTCAAGCTATGTTTTTAAATCTGTAATTTGTAATATATCATCTAATGTCTTATTTACAAAAACCAGCTTTCCTTTTCCTTTTCATTCAACTCCAAACCGCATTAGAGATAATTGACTAATGTAGGGATAAAGATCAGCAACCCAAGATAAGACAAAAGAGAATAATCGGCTCGCAATCGTCTCCACTAGTCACTCACCTTTTTCTTTTCCTTTTCCTTTTCGTTGTTGCGAGATTCTTTGCTCCTCCTCTAAAGCCTGCTTTTTTTCCACCAAGCTGTGGCCTTTTTCCTGCCTTCAATCTTTGTCTGTAAAGGGAGAGAGAATTTATTTAATATAAAAGTTGCAATTTATAACACTGCTTTTTTACTTATTTAATTTATACAAAAAAATTTGCAAAGTAAAACATGTGGAAGGAACACTAATGTACCGTTAAATTTCCTTCGTTGGACTAAAAATATATATTTTTCTTCCATGTGAATTTTAGAATAATGCTTTAACTTTTTAACAGTTTGTGTAGTTTTATATGGCATCAAACTGAAATTAGAACCAATCAATTTCCAAACCCATGCATTCACACACATCTACTGAAGAAGATGTCATACCTTGTCTGATATATCTAGAAGAATTTCCTCTCCGTAATTCTCCGAAGAGATTTCACGCCTCCTCAATGATGGGCACTTTCTGATTACCAAGGATGACAGAGACTCTAACTCGTGAAGTCCCTCAACAATAGTAAGTACGTTGCAACACAGGATAGCAAAGTTCTCCAGGTTCTTCAAGTACGGTAAACCACTTATGCTTATCAGAGATTTGCACTCACAAATGCAGAAGGATTGCAATGATTTCAAAAGACCCACAGCTTGTATCTCAACTAGCTCTGGACAAGATGACACACTCGCTTGCCGTAGCTTCCTTAATTCCAAAGGAATTGATAATCTCTGAAGCCGTTTACAAGAGCAAATAATTAACTCCTCCAGTTGTGGAAGTCCATCTAGTTGAATGTCTCCAACTTCACCACTATAGAACTCTAATGTCGACAAATTTCTCAATCTCAAACATGAGGGAAGTAAATGTTCCCTCCTGATGCTAAAGAATTGAAAATCCAATCTCAGTAGAGAGGAGGGGAGCTGCGCAAGGGTATTTAGGTCTAGGCAGGACAAAGAAAGCTCTTCCAGTGGAGAAAGTGAAGCCAAGTCTGGAGGTGCAGGGACGTTTAGCAGATTTAACTCTAACTTTTTTAGTCTAGATAACCTCCCAATACACCTTAAGTTGCATCCTGTGAGTGGTTTCGATTTCTCTCCAAGAAATTTATGATTACTTAGTTGCAGTTCGACTAAATTAGTAAGATTTGACAGATTAGGGACCGAGAGCAATGATTCAGAGCTAAGATGTAGATAGGTCAAACTTGTCGGAAGCTCCGGCAACTCTTGAATCTCATAGCAATCTCTTAGGTTTAGTGTTTCGAGGTGATGAAGCATGATGATTGTCCTTGGAATTCTGTAAATAAGGGTCTGCTCTAAATTTAGGATTCTTAAAAATGATAATTCTCCAATTCCAATGGAAACTCCTCCAACAACACCAGACCTAGAGAGATCTAGCTCTTCAAGATTTACCAACATCTTGATGCCACTAGGGAATTGCCAATCATGATTCTCCTGATTATCCATTGGATCTACTGGAAAACGCAAGATGCGTAATGATTTTAACTTTTCAATAGAGTTGGGAAGTTCCCTTATTCCTGTGCCTATAACAAGAAAAATTATCAAGTTTTAGATTGCAACTATTTGGATTTTAACTTTCCAATGGAGTTTGAAAGTTTGGCACTATGAGTACCTGATAAGTCTAACTCTATTAATGAGGTTAAATTCCCAATTGAGCTTGGAAGTTCTCTCAACCTGCCACATCTCAACAATGAGAAGTGCTTAAGCCTCACTAGTTTCCTAATTTCTTCAAGCAAATCTGTAACACGCCAGCACGATTCGATCTTCAACTCAATCAATGACTGGAGATTTCCAATGAAGCATTCAATTCTCTCTAGCTTGGAACATTGGTGAATAGTCAACCTCTCCAAACCTGAGCATTTAGAGATATCTGGGATTGTCGTAAAAGCACGACAATCAGAAATGGATAGAACTTTCAAATGCTGTGCCCTCTGTAAAAATGGATGTCATGTCAAGTGTAAGAACCATAACATATTGCACATGGGAACTATCATACTAGAATTAAAATATTTAATTTACCTTGATCAAGTCCCATGCTTTTGAATCATCCTTGAAGTTAGTCTTGTAAAGTTTACAAACGACAAGCCGATTCATACACAAATTATCCGCCCCAAAATCCTTTTCAGGAGGGGATCTCCAAGAAAACCATCTTAAATTTGAATGATACTTTGCAAAGTCCCCAGCATAAGTTCCGTCTCGTAACTCAAGGAATCTTAGGTTTAGAAGCCTTTCAAAGGCTTCATTTGTAATCTCTAGGATCGTTACCGAGAGAGCTTGAACCTTGTCCTTCCTCTGCAAGTGAAATTTCGCAATGATGTGAAGAAGTTTGTCAACTTCAAACCACCATGCTTTACAACTCGAATGGGCAAGGAAAAAATATGATAAAGATCCTAAATGAAAAGCAATCTTCAATCCTAGGATATACAAGTTCTACTTGAAAATGAGATGTTTCTTACTTACCTCTTCGGTTCTTATGATTTGGAGGGCTTCTTCTGCAATCCACAACCTACTCTGCTTTTCAAGGTCATCTAGACTATCTTCACGAACAATTTGCCTCCCTAGTGGTATAAGTTGATCATGCATCCAAAATTTATCACTGTCCAATATCTTTATCAAGCACCTATCAGTAAGGACTTTGATTCCTCCTTTCGGATAATATTGACAACTGGTCCACATATAGATTGCATTGGTCTTCTGCACATTGAAAAACAAGCATGCTATATCGAGAAAGATTTGTTTATGATGTTTATCTAGGTCATCATAGCTAATCCTTAACTTCTCTAGAATCTTTTTCTCAGGAACATTCCTTAACTTTTCCAACGTTTCTTCCCAAATTTCTTGGTCTTTCCCATTAAGTAGTGAACCTATCACTTCAATAGCCAGTGGAAGCCCACCCATAATTGAGACAATGTTGCTTGAAAGCTGACGATAATCATCCGCAGGATAGTCTTTTCGAAAGGCATGCCAACAAAAAAGCTGAAGTGCAGTACCTTCATCCATCGTTTGCATCTCATACTGTTCAAATTTAACTTCAGATCCCTCAACTTGTAGAATATCTTTGTCTCTCGTTGTAATGATTATCCTAGATCCTCGATTTAGTTTGAAAATTCCTATTAGATTTTTAATAGGTTCTTTCTTATCAACATCATCTAGAACAATAAGGACCTTCTTATTGCTGAGTGTTGCTCCAATTCTCATCGTTCGTTCTTCACTATCATTAACTTTTTCTATAGATTCAGAACCACCAATGTCAGATAGTAATTTCTTCTGCAACAAGGCTATGCCTTCCTTAGTCAACCTTTCTCAAACGCCCTCAAGGAAGCTGCAACACTTTCCAAAGTGGGGACATAGTTGATTGAAGACAACTTTAGCGATAGTTGTTTTACCGATGCCACCCATTCCATAAATTCCAAGGAGCCGCACATCATCGTGATTGACATCTAATATCTTTGTCAAATCTTTTATCTGATCGTCAACTCCAACTAAATGTTCAGTCACCAATTTTTGTTTTATCTTCAGCTTCTCCAAAACATCCTCTACAACTAATTTAACAATCGCTGCTTGGCTGCAAGACACAAAGCTGTTTCATTAGTTACTAGAATTTCATATGCATGCATCGGATTTGAGATTGTCAAAATCTACTTAAAAGATTTGAAGTACATCACAACAATATTTAAATACAAAGACTAATATTTATTGGCTAATTTAGTAAACTCATCTATGATTATATAAATTTCTACAGTCTATATTATTGACTTAAACGATGGCCACAGTTACCAAATTTCTACCATACCGTGCATAAGCAAAATTTCAGCAATCATAATGGCAGAATCATGAACCGAGATGATATAGACAAATGCAACATCATCTATTGAACATTGCCGTTTGGTTGAAAACAAAAACATAATCCTGCAAAAGAAAACCCCAAAATATTTGTATTGACAATGCATGTGAGTCCTCCATGGATCTGATTATGATGGAATTCAAAGAGCTATTTCTTGTGAAATAAATGCAGCAACCCGGCATGCATTCTTCCTGCATCCAGGTACAAAGTCGTAAAAGGTGAAATTCCAAAGGACTAATGACTAGATGCAGTGAACCGAAAGACCTACAATGGCAGTGTCACGGACCAAAGGATGGTTGAAAAATTATAGGAACTATAGGCTCCACAGTCTCATGGTAAACCTGCATAACCAGAATAGAATACCAGAGAGCATAAGCGAAAGATTGCAATTTAAGAATTTTTATCTGTATCTCTTGGCAGTACTTTCATCCTTCCTTTTCTATCATCAGATTATGTTGGGCAACTTCCAATTCATCAAACTGATTTTCTTGATGTAAGTATGTTTTCGCTTGAAATAGGTTGCTTCTCTACCAATCAATCGAAGAAACAGCCCAACAACAAGAGTTGAAGTGTTTGGTCTCTAGAGTTTTCTTAAGAATTCTAGAAGACTTTATAGGGCGATATGGGATTAACTTGGTGATTAAAGAATGAAGATGTGATTGTGGATTAGACGCACAGCAAACGTTTGATTCTCCTTGCCATCAAGTGGATGCATTCTTATGCTTGGGCCACCTGCTAGGCTTTGGCTTGCATCATACCTAGTCATAGAGTTAGTAGCATAAGTCATAATTTTGTAATTAACCTATCTAAGGTGGACTTCTTTGTCAATATTAAAACAAAATGGAGAGGCACTGTATACATAAGGTTGCCACTCTAAAACATTGTGCAAAAACAGCTCATTTGCTTTGGAGAAGCTATTCATTTCCGCCTTTTATTACTTTGGATTAGATTAGATGGGTCATTACTACTTCAAAGCTTTTTAGTTTGCCTGATACAACCCAAGGTGAAATGGCAAATGATAATAATAAATCTCTAAAACCATTTTCCACACACATCAGCTTGCATCTCCATTTGTCACCATATGCAAATTGAATCCCCAATTTTCACATTTTTTCAAATTGCACCTGTTGCCCTAACTTTCTTATCAAAAGGACCTCACCACTCTCCTTCACCTGAGGTCATCCACCTTCAGCCGCCATCTTCGGCCTCTGTCTGCTGGTCCAGTGCTCGTAGCGGCATGAATTGTAGAACCCTCTAAACCTCGTGTCCTCCACACCCACGCCGCCGCCGCGGCGCCTCCACCCCCAAATTTTCACATTTTTTCAAATTGCACCTGTTGCCCTAACTTTCTTATCAAAAGGACCCTCACCACTCTCCTTCACTGAGGTCATCCACCTTCAGCCCGCCATCTTCGGCCTCTGTCTGCTGGTCCAGTGCTCGTAGCGGCATGAAGTTGTAGAACCCTCTACACCTCGTGTCCTCCACACCCACGCCGCCGCTGCGCCCCCGCGCCCGCCCCCCCCCCCCCCCCCCCCCCCCCCACCCCCAAGCCCTCTGTGTGCACGGCTTCACCACTCAAAGGCCTCTTCGTTGTCGCTGACCTCAGATCAGTGGTCGATAACGATCGTCCGGCCTCAATTTGGACCTCCCATGAGCTCTGCAGAGCTCGAGTCTCCGAGATGACAGCCGCGTTGTTCTTTACATATTCTCTGGATCCTCTCCCTTCTATTGATTTTTTTTTTTTTAAACTAATCTTAGTTTCCTCGTATAATTGGTGTTTCTTGAGGAGCACTCAGAAATGTGTAAAACAAAGTGGGCATCGGATGCCATTTCTGATAGTTTCCACCTTTTCCCCGTTAATGGTTATGTCAACTGATATGAATGCAAAATCAGAATTTTACTATTTTCTCTTTTAAAAAAATAAAAGAAATCATTTGACAGGGCAGTGTTGTATCATCTAAAACAGGAAAAAACAAAAATAAAATAAAAAGACAGAGGAAGAAATAAGTAGGGATCTTAAAAGAGTTTTACCTCGATTTCACGTTCCATCCCCTTAATTTTACCTACATCTGCGAGAGCCGCTCTCCATGCCTTGACTTCGTCCGGAAACTTTTGTCTCATGATCTGATAAAGCATCGCCATATAAGGGCATTTAAAGTTTAACATCGTCGGGTTCCACATCGAGGAAAATGGGAAGGATGCTCTTTCATTCTCTAATTTAGACACGTTGTCACTATATGCGCAAGCTCCCAGAGGCACCATTACTGGAGGCATAAGTTCGAGAGAAGATGGGTATGTAGATTATGGAGTTATTGATAGCACTTAGAGGTTCTCACCAATCACTTCGCCAACACGAAGTTCATCATCGTCTCTAAATACATATACTCCGGCATCTACCAAGCAATCGTAGAGAAAGTCGGTGAACCCATGACAATGTGGGCCCCCTGAAACTCTAGAATACTTGGTACTCACCTCCTGATGCTGGTGCAGCATCACCACTGGTTTCGGCCTCTGAGTTTGCCATAGGTAGTTCTAGATATCTCTCTCTTCCTAAAGAGGAAAATAAAGGTTGTGTGGCGTGGCCTAGTAAGAATGAGCTGAGGTTTGGATATCAACTAGGCAATGAATGAGAGAGAGATATTTTGGTCATTTGTAGGATAGCAAAGGGACAGAGGGATGAGGCATGGGAAGTGTGCGGAATGTTCAGCGCATTTTGCCATGTCTTTCGGTTCCTCTCAAGTGAAAGGGCCACGCGTTTTTTCTTTATTTAAAATTTTTATGGATATCAAAGGTAATGTGTATTAGGTTACTTTCGCTTCACAAAAAGAAGTGATTAAAAAAATATTATGTTAAAAAATTGTTTATATCGATCGTTAAAAATAATTATCAAATAAAAATATTTTCATTATCAATAAGTTTTTATTGTTAAATATTTTCATGGACAATAGAAATATGTTTCGTTTATTCATTTTCGGAAACAATATAAGCGATCATTTTAAAAAATATTATTCAAATAATTCATTTTTTGTTAAATAAACCCACCGCTAATAGAAAACAAAGAAAGGGTGGTGTGCTATTGCAATCCTTAATTTAGGGATTGTTCTTAGCTAGGCGATAATTAATGAAGGAATCACACTCTTTCTATCCACCAATCAAACTCTAGTTTCAAGTAGATGCTCTCATTGATCTTTCCTCTTTCCATTGTATTGAATATTAGGCGTTTAAAGAGACTCATTAGGTATTCCAGAGTTTTTCTTTGAACGTGAATGATTGTTCTCAAATTACAAAAATAAAATAGAATCGACCCTGTGACCATATCCAGGTTTGTCCAAAAGAACAAAATTCATCCCAAATTATTTAAACTCTAACCAAAAGAAATAAACAAAAGAAACATTACGAAGGATCCACACAAATCATACAGCATCCACAAGTGAAGACAAAGACTTAACTAACCATCCCCCCAAGATTGCCAACAAATCGACGCGCATTCTATCTAAGCACCTAATTTTCATGGCATAATCCATCTTCCTCGCGAAAGGAACGAAAAGGAAAAAGGGCAAAAGAGAGAGAAACAAAATTATGGAGCAGCCTATATAGCCAAGTCTTAAGCTTAACATCGTCACAAATGGGAAGGATACTTTTGTTACCTTCTGATTCGACGTGTAGTCCACTACCAAATGTGAGGCTGGCATTAATTCACAAAAAAAAAAAAAAGCAATTTACATTTATTTCAACATGGAAAAGATCATATGGTTTACCAAAAGAGACAAAAGACTCCCAATATTTCCAAGGATTGAATAAATTTGCCAGCCAGAAGCGAGTGCAAGCAGAGAGATTATATGAGGAGATATTATACGACTAAGGAGGAGAGATTTGGGACCCGTGTGTTAGTAGGTGCGAGATAACAATGACTTTATGATCTCCAAGAACTTATAATCTCTGCCAAATCGTATTATCATTACTATGAGATGTTAGTATCCTCCCATCACACGCCTAATAGGACTTCATCTCATTCTCTTAACTACTAGATGTCTTCAATCGATAGCATCGACCGTTGTCATGTAGGATTGCCAGCATCACGTCAGCGATGTCCAGCCTAACTTGGTTGATGGACTGAAATGATACAAATATGAAATAAGTATTAAATGAAAATTGAAATATTTAGAACGAAATCAATTATAATAGACTATGACTTTCTCAGTATTTTCCCATTCAAACCACATAGTTTATTTTTATTACTATGATGAAATTGCACGATTGATGTCCAAAAGATTGTGGTTAGTACATGATTTGCTAGATTGTAGTGACGTACGTATTAACTTTTAAACCCATTAATTGCTAGATTAGAGTCGTGGTTACGATGACTTATTTCTAGCCTGCGTCTTTTCAATAAACCTATGACGTGAGAGGGTTGCAATGTTTATTTCTTCTCGTTCCTTCTTATCCTATCAATTGCTCTTTTCATCCCATCTTCCCCTTCTGATCCGCATTGTGATGACACTGATTAGATTTCCGTAATAGTTATATAGTTTTGAGCCATCATTTATGATTGCAATTTAGATGCTTCGACACAAAGAAAAGTGGAAATCCATTTTTTTTTCCTTTGGAATAGAATTTCTGTGAGCTATTGCCTTGTGTGAAAATATGGAAAGTTCTTGATACGGGGTAAAGATGAAACATTATATCAACTCAGTGTTCGGTATTATTTGATCATTTGCGATGTGAAATGAGTCACGAGCGTTTTTTTGATTTATTCCATGTAGGGGAAACCTTTAATCAACTTAGGGATTGAACAACTATCCTTTATTAGGTAAATCTTTCATGAAGCAAGGTGATCATATTACTATCTCTATATGATTTAGTTTATTACATACCATCATCTCATAATCTCTGTAATATTTTGTTCTCATACATGTTATACAGGCTGATCTCAACATAACATTTACATATAAGTTCTGGTGAGTGGGTGGGGTAAACACATTCAGGTTCCTCAATTCTTAAAGATAAAGTAAACAAAATGAGCACCTAAGAGTAAGAAACAAGAGAATCAGCCTCACGATAGTCTCATTACTCACTCGTCACCCTTTTCCTTCTTGCAAGATTCTTTGCTCGTCCTCCAAACTGTGGCCCTTTCCCCCGCCTTCGGTCTTTGTTCTGTAAATGGTAGAATGAGACAGAGGGTGAGTAAAACTGGCAACTTTAAAGGGAAGCAAAGCTTCTCTAACATACAAGACTGGCATTGAAGTTGATCCCTCGACGGTGAAGGCAATATGTGAATTACGGCCTACCTCAACCGTGAAGGAGGTCGACGGCTTATTGGGACGGCTAAATTATATAGCCCGGAGACAATCCTTTGGAAACAAGAAATAAATGCATTAACACTCTGACTTTCTTGGTGGAAACAGAAATCCAATTTCAATAGGCAATCCTTTGGACATAAAAAAAATCCTGGTCTCTATTTGCAGGGCAAGGGCAATTGAATGATCTTTTTGGTGAAAATTTCTAAAATGAAATTGAATACACATGAGGAAGGTGGGAGATACTTACAGAAGAAAGGCCTCTTTCCTCCTCAACTTGATTGTAGCTTTGCGCATCTCTCATAATGTTCGACTGCTTCGCCCCATGGGCAACTTGACCAGATATGGTTTGGCATTTTTGCCGATCGACGCTGCCATCATGCCCAATTCTTCTCCCTTGTTTGGTCCTCCTATCTGCCGTGCCTCCGAACATTCAGCATTGATCTGCTCACTTTCAAACCCTCCCTCGACATACGAATGACGAATCCTCTTTTTAGATGCTTGTGGCACCATTCCTTCCATTGCTCATCTCTTTGATCTCTACGAGCAACACGAATCTTCACCGGGAGCCTTGTACCACATTCTCTCCATCCTTGTCCTTCTTCCTATCTTCGATACTCACCGTTTTTGCCCTCCGTCGACGACTGCTATGGTGCCCGACACCTTCCGTCCTTCATATTGCGTCCTATTTCCCCTGGCCTTCAAACATCTTAGAATTGACCGCTCACTGTCAACCTCTCCCGTTGCGTACAATGAATTAATCCTCTTTAGATGCTAGTTGGACACTCCCTTCCCTTGCTCACCCCTCATGATCTCTAGCAGCAGCTCCGGGCGATTCACCGGGATCCTCCGCACTACATACTTTTCAAAGAAAGCCAAAACCTTGCACGTGGGCAATGATCCTTCACACGTCAACAAACTTTATACAGCAACAAACTCTAGTTCCGGTAGATGCATTGCTATCATGAACTCTTTTCCTTTTTCGCCATGTATGAAATTAGGCGCCAATGAACTCACTTGGCATTCCAAGTTTTCTCGAACATGAATGATTTTCCCAACTTAAGAAGCAGAAAACGATGAGGGGTTCTGCGACTGTCTCCTGGTACTTCGCACCCCGACAAGACAGATCCCTCTTTACTTTAACCCCAAGGAAAAGAAATAAAAGGAGGACAAAAAGTCACCACAGTCCTCACAAGACCGAAACCGCGCACTCCAGCTTACTGCCCAATTTTCCTGGGAAAACCCATATTAGTGAGAGAAGCAGGAAAACGGCACACAGACGAAGAGAGAGTAAAAAGGGCACGGAGCTGCCTCTAGCCATTGCTTTTCCGAAAAAATGTGCTACCTCTTAGCTCGACGATCAATTGAATCGATTTGTTCTTTCAGATGCCGCTGCACCATTCTCTTCACTTCTCATCATTCCTGATCTCTATGAACAACTCGCCATCTTCACAGAAGTCTTGTACCATTCTCTTCACTAGAAATCCGAAATCTTTAACTTCAGCGATCAATCCTTCATATGTCACTGAATCAGGGTGACCTCCATTTTTTCGTCCATGTTACAGCAAGTCACACCTTTTATTTTGTTAAATGCTTTTGGTTCAGGAGGAAAATCCGATTATGAGGGACGTTCCGGCTGTGATGTAACAATTCAATGTGAAGAGCCGACAATGTAGAATGAATAAATATAGTAAGGCCATTTCGAGCAGGCATCATTCACTATAAGAGACAGATTCGGGATTGAACACTAAAATGTCCTTGAAGCACCAATACATAAGTTAGATAATTATCTACCAGGGAGAGTAAATCATCATTCCTTTTTTAAGTAATGTTAGAACGCCTCGTACTAAAACTTGCCCAATATCCGTTGTTCAGAAGATGGCAACTACCACATTTCTCACTAACCATCAAAACCAAAATAATTGGTCGCTGTGGAACATTCTCCTTTTATAATGCTATAATTTACTCAAAATGGGTCTAATGGAAATAACTTTTAGATTAACGCAACATTTCACTTGACTAATTTATTTTGATACGTTAAACTACCATGTCTATGTACTCCCATTCAGGGCTTTAATCCCCTCATAAAAAAGAACGAACAGAAAGCCCCTTTTCTCTCTTTTTTTATTACGCTTCTTCATCGTTTCCGCCTACTACCATATTAAAGAACCAAAGTATCCGACATAAACCACAAGGCAGCAAGATATGGGCCAGCATGGTAACACTGCTCCAGAAGTGTTTTTAGAGAAGAAATCTATTTTGTAATGCAATTTTAGAGCAGAATCCGATTGGTTATGCAACATTATATTTCTACTTCTGAGTTGTTTTTGAGCCAATTCTAAAAGTACAAAAAATAATTTTTATAGATAGAAATCTCTCAATATCAATATCCCTCTTACTTGGCATTTTTCATTTTTAAAGAAATTTTTTTTAAAAAAGTTAAAAATGAGCAAAAAATTTTTGGTCGCCGACAATAATTTTTCATAGAAGATTTTGTGTTAATAATATTCCAAAAATAGAAATTTTCATTAATTATCAATGAATTTTCTCTATTTAGAATTCACCTTTTGGGAGCGATAAGTTTGTAACTAATCAACTTATGGCCAAAAATTGATTTTGAGCAGAAGTATCGCCATGCACCTTAAGTGACTAATATAGAAAAGGAATATCAACTAAGTAGTTAAAGTAAAACACAAATGGGAACCTTTGAAAATTGCCTTTGGGAACCGCATATATCCAACACCAGAAACAAAGGGAATAAAATAAATCAGCCACCTAAAAAAAAAAATGGCGAACTTCAAAAAGGAATGAAACAAAAGTCCACACTGATGAAAAAGAAAAAAAAAAGATTGGCTCACCCTTCCTGTGTTACTGTCAATAGCCACAAATTTCTTCCAAAGCATATTTTTGTCAGAGTTTCATGCTCCAATATCTGGTTGACGTAATCAGCTTGTATTTTGTGCTAGTGCTTTGGTCAAGCGTCTCAAGGATTGGTCCTCCACGAAATCCAAGTCTGTCCAAGACGGTGCTCGTTTAAGGCCCTAAACGGTAGTAAGTAGAATTGCACGCACTGATCGGACAATATCTCCAGGTTCTTCAGTACATACCTCTTATTCTGCCCAAAATTTCGCAGTGACCAATAGCTAGGGTTCCAATGATTTTTGGAAAGACCCACAACTTGTATCTCAACTAGCTTGGACAACCATAACACTTGCACTGCTGTATCTTCGTTAGTTTCAGAGGAATTGATAGTCTCTGAAGCTGTCCTACAATGACCAATGGTTAATTTCTTCATTGTGGAAGTACCTTGAGTGGGAATGTCTACCACTTCACACACGACCGATCCTCTAAAGTCGATAATTTTCCTCAAAATCCAGCTGGAGGACTGGACCTGCACGAGGGGCTTTAATTCTATGTGTCCAAACAAGCTTTCCAATTTGAGAAAGAGAAGCCACTCTGGAGGTGCCTGGACATTTACCAGATCTAACTCTAACTTTTTCAATTATATAACACCCATCCACCGTGCTTTCGCTTTTCTCGGATAGGTTTGATTTCTCTCCACTAGCATCGTCATTGCTTAGAAAGCACTTCAACCAAAATTAGTAGGTTTGATAGATACGATTGGAGTCATGATTTAGAATGAAAGCAAGACAGTCAAACTTGTGGGAAAGTTCCGGCACCTCTTGAATCTCCTGGCAACCCGATAATTGAGTGTTTGAAGCTGATGAAGCATGTTAATTGTACTTGAATTCCACAAATACCCGTGGATTTTAAATTAGAATTCTTAAAAATGACAATTCTTCAATTCCCACGGGAATTTGACCTTTCATTGCATTATGTTCCAAGAGATTTGCTCTTCAAGATTGCACCAAATCGTTGATGCCCTAGGAATTGCCAAGTATAGTCTCACTAACAAATGGATCCAATTGAAAATCGCAAGATGCGTAATGATTTTAACTTTCAATGGAGTTGGGAGTTCCACCATTAATTCTCATCGTCTGTCAAAGAAAAATTTCTCACAAGTTTCAAAACTACAAATATTTGGATTTTAATTATCCAATGGAGTTTAAAAGTTTGGCAATGCGCGTACCTGATAAGTTTAACTCTGTTAATGAGGTCAAATTCCAAATAAGCCTGGAAGTTCACTCCAACCTGACATCCCTGTAATGAGAAGTGCTTAAGCTTCAGCTAGTGCCGCCAATTTCTTTGCAATCTAATAGATTTTTGCACTTTACGATCCTTAACTCAATCACCGACCGTAGATTTCCAATGGACGCTTTCATTCTCTTTAGACTGGAGCACTTGTCCGAGAGTCATCTCTCTAAAACTCGAGTTTTTATAGATGTCGGGATTGTTGTTTATTGTTAGAACCATTAGAAATGGTAGAAATTTCAAATCCTGTGCCCTCTGTAAAAATGGATAAAATGAATTGAATATTATTTAAA
>JAGVVM010007137.1:0-18832 GCA_019149425.1 Psidium friedrichsthalianum
CCCCCCCCCCCCTCTCCCCCCCTTCCGCGCGCCTCCTTCTCTCCCCCTCCTCCCCCCCCCCTCCTTCCTCCCCCCTCTCCCTCTCTCCTCCCCCCCCCCTCTTTTCCTTTTTTCCCCCCCTTTTTTTTTTTTTTCCAACCCATTGTGCAAAACAACCCTTGCCCCCCCCACAACTCTTTTTCTTTTTTTGAGGACGAAGATCCAACCGATGATGACGAACTTGAGAAACTTAATATAAGAGAGACGAGAGAGAGAGAGAGAGTGTGCTGGCAGGGAAAAAGGAAACAAGGAGGTTTTTACCCATATGGATATATAGATGGAGGGAATATAGTGAGAGAGCGGCATTCTTTTTGTTTTTTTTCCTTTCTCTACCGATCAATGACTCGATGATGCCTTAAATATGTTTAATTCTTCATCAAAGTGTTGTTGTTCTTGTTGGTGGCGCTATTAACACATTTATAGCGGCTGCAGCTTTGTACTTTCGCTACCAATTGCGTCTCGTTACATTCTCAATAAGGTTTTGAGCCATCTTCACCATGCAGATAACTTTTGGGGCCCCCCCCAGGGGGAAGCGAACAGCGAGGCAAGGATCTTTTGGGGTTGGAGGCGTGGAGAGGAGTAGAAGGCATCAGGAAGTAAGACGACTGAACATGTAAGAAAGAGGATATGAAGAAAGAAAAAAAAATAAGTAAAACACAAAATGGAGGCCCACATTCTAAAATTTAATAATTGTCAATAAATATGATGTGCTATAAGCTAGGACTCCTTAAGGGATATTATAGTCAGAACAATACTATATATTATATATATTATATATATATTATATATGATGCCTAAAGAAAATAGTTCGCGCCGCAAATCTTTCGTTTCGTATCAGTGAAATAGATCATTATGATATGGGATTATATCCCGAAAAGCCTAATTAAATAATTACGAAGGGAATGGATGCCATTTTCCAACTTACCATTTACCAAAGCGTCATATCGTAACGGGATTGGTCCGTGCATTTGTGGAAACAATGAATTCGATTGGGTCGCACGAAAGGAGTGAAGCGGCGTTGGATGGAGACGTGGGGCCTAACTCCGCCATCCCTTCCCCCACAACTCAAATTCTCCGTTCAAATCTTCTTCTTTTGGTTTTTTTTGTTTTTGTTTTTTTAAGGATTTGTCTGCTTTCGCATGGGGCTAGAAGATGTTCCGGAAACATCCCATTTAACGTGGGCATTCACCGAAGTCACCATCTTCAGCGGAATTACCAAAAAGTCCTAAAATTTTTTTTTTAATCAATTAAGTTCTAAATCTTTTTCATCCGTATTAATTTACTCCATTCGATCAACTTTAGCCGGCGAATACTGACGTTGAACGAGAGCCAATGCTGACGTGATAACTTAATAATATTCAATATTTTTTGTCAAAATTTTTTTTTTTTTCTTCTCATTCTTTTAGCATCCGGTCGCCGGACAAGCGACCGCCAAAGACGAGGGTCGACGAGATCAACCTTGTCGACCACTGGCGAGGTTGAGCCTAGCCCAACAACGGTGAGGTCATTGGGGCGAGGGAGAGCCTCGTCATTGCTGGGCGAGACCCGACCTCGCCAACGTCGCCGCTAGAGAAAAGAAGAAAGGGGGGAAGATGAGAAAAAAAATAAAAGAGAAAGAACAAACTAAAAAAAAAAAAAAAAATATTATTAAATATTATCACCTCAGCGCTGACTTCCAGGTCAGCAAGGTGATGCGCGGGACCCTTCGACGCGTGCAACTCCTACGTCTGCATTTCTGTGAGATTGCTGGATTGGATGGATGGACGGATGAATGAAGGGTGGGAATTGATCGGCAGATGGGGGCAATGGAAGGCGATGCCGCGATGGGCACCCTAAGGAAGATGGTGACTTCGGCGGCCGTGCGTGGGATCCACGTAAAAGGGGATGTATCCGGACAGCTTCTAACTCATGTGAAAGCAGACAAAATTCTTTATAAAAGCATCATCCGGTGATGATGATTTCACGACACTGTGGATGAATTGGGTCCGTGGTAGAATTCGAGAGGAGCGGCCCGTCGCAAGAACATCGTGCCCACAGATCTCACGATCTTTCAATCGTCCTATCGAATTATCATTCGCCCGATTATGATCGACATCCACGATCCAAGCGTTCCGAATCATAACGGCATCAATGCGGTCAAGGCATGATAGATACTACGATTCAAATAAAGCCGCTTCTCGTCAAGAACTTTCGACGATGATCTTCTTGCCACGACATCATACAGGATCATCGATGATTTGTCGGCTCGATTTGTTTCGAAAATACACGCGAACCATCCCATCCACAGTGCTCGTGGTAACGAGGCCGAAGTGAAGTATAGCGATTGATCGAATTGCAACTTTGATTTGAGAAGCTTTTTAAGTTTGATACGAATCCGACGATCTAAGTTGAAGCCGTTGGAATAGGTTCGACACGACGGGTCACTGTCCCCCGCCACATTTAATTTGCATCTTCGAGGTGGCTGAAAACTCGGCAAGTGGGGGGGGGAGGTGCATCGAACCAACTCATCGAAAGAGACATGTTTCCAGAAACCATCTTCCCTTCTTCAATTTTTCTTGCAAGTTAAAACAAGAAAGCACGTGCAATTTGCGAAACCCCGGTTGCTTGCACGTTCTTTCTCAACCTCCCCAGAAATTGAGGAATCCCTCTCTTGCTCGCACTTGTCTTTGCAAAGACATCTCTTTGGGATTGGAATCTTCAAATTGACCAGAAATGCAATTACTTGACCGTTTTCCGAGTCGAGTTTCAAGCTTTTCACATGTCACGGAGTCCGATTTGGGTCAACTCAAGTGGGCGTAAGTTGAAAAATTGTGCAGTTGGCTAAACATTTCGTTAGTTCCCCGGCTAATTCTAGACTACATAATCTTTGTGTGACCGTCAAATTGATTTTGACCTCCCAAGTCATAAGTGTTACTGCGATTCCCAATAATTGAACCTCGAGCAAAACAACCTCGAATTTAACCACCCACCTTAGATGAAACAAACTTGAATTAACCACCCACTTTAGATGAAACACCGATCGTCCCTCCTCACCCTCGTCCGTTTTCTTTAATTACGAGAAAAAAAAATGTTTAAAAATTTTAACGCGACTTCTGTCCGCCCCAAATTTAGCTCCGACAATATTATGTCTCCTGATCTTAGATGATTTTCGCTAATCGATTGATTTTTTTTTCTTTTTTGGGAGCGTTTTGAGTCAAAACCCAAAATTAGTAACTTCTGTTTGGGCATTAACCCTCTCGATGATCACCACAACTTCGAAATAACCAAGCGAGAAAGAGAAATTGAACTAGTCAAGAAGCTTTCCTTCATTAGTCCTCGAACAGCAATTTCACAGTCCCGAAGAACCCTAACTTTTAACATTAAAAGAAAGACAGCCGAAATTCGTGACCCGAAGTCCGCCCCATTATGTACAGGAACTCACTGGGGCAGCCTCTTAAGCATGGATATTGACATCATCGCTGCGACGCGTCCATCGAAGTTACGATGATGCGAATCTCGACCCGACCCGCACTTGATTTGTCCCGACCGAGCCCCGTTGCGCGCCTCGACTTCCGGGTTTTCCGGCGGTTAAATTCTCGCCTCTACCGACCCGCGTGCTTCAGCTACAGGCTCCCGGATCTTACCGGCTACGAAAGGATGGTTCAACAGCTGCGCCGGCGTCCACCGCTTGCTCGACTCCTTCTGCAGGCAGCACTCGACGAAGTTCCGGAACTCCTCCGACGCCCCGTCCGGCGACTTCGGCGGCTCCCCGAAGCAGATTGCGCACACAGCGTCGCCCAGTCGGGCCTCTGGCCGGGAACCCAACAAGGGGAAATAACCCAAAATGGAGCTCCAGCAGCGTCAGCCCCAAGCTCCATATGTCGCCGGCGTAGCCGTTGTAGTTCCCCGCCGTAGCTGTCCGGGTCGAACCGCTCGGGGCTCATGTACGCGCACGTGCCGACGTAGGAGTTGCACGCGTCGAGGGTCCGGCACATGATCTTGCTCACCCCGAAGTCGGCGATCTTCACCTCCATCGCCGAGTTCACGAGCAGGTTCGACGGCTTGATGTCGCGGTGGATGATCTTGTGCGAGTGCAGGTAGTTGAGCCCGTTCAGCCACGTGGCGGGCGACGGCGGCGAGGTGATTCTCGAAAGGTGCCGGATGGCTTCGAGGAGCGTCTGGAGGCTCCCGGCGTCCATTGTGCTCCATAAGGATTCGCGATGTCCCGTTCGGCTTTCTCGAAGATGCCGTGGCACCGGACGACGTGCGGCGAGTCCGTGCGCGGAGGAATCCATCTCGCGAGGAGCTGGCGGCGGACGGTGGCGTCGCAGCCGGCCTGGACGACCTTGAGGGCGTACACGGCGGAGGTGCGCCTGTGACGGACCTTGTAGACGGTGCCGCCGTTCCCGTGGCCGAGGACGCCGAGGCTCTCGAGGTCGGAGAGGGAGGTGCCGTGGTGCCGGATCCAGCGGGGAGGAGGAGGTGACGGCGGGTGCGGGCGGCGGCGGAGGAGGGAGGGAGGGGGAGGGGGAGAGGGAGGGGGAAGCGAGGGCGGCGGTTGGAGAGCTCCGTCAGCGGGAGGCGGAGGTTGAGCTGCCGGCGTCGGTCGCGGACGAGTGCCATCAGAGGGAGAGAGGGAGAGAGCAGAGAGATAAGATCGACGAGTGGAGTGAATTTATCGCGGATTCTCGGAGGCAAGTGGAGCGAGTAAAGCACGTGGGATAATTATAAATAAATAAATAAATAATTTATAAAGGCCATCTGAAAGTGATGTTGATGGCGGAGGAAGGAAGGTGGAAATGGGGATTAATTCCATTTTTTTATTTCGATAATTAAACATTACATGTTATAATTATAAAACTAATAATGATTTGTTTTATTCCTTTATAAACTAATAGCATGTGACATCATATAGCCAACCAATCCCAAAAATGAAAGTAGTTCACAAGAATCCAACATAATCGACAAATCAAAGATGACAGTTTTTTTTTGAAATCATGTGTTCATGCGCCCAACTCCCAAAATTCGAGAATTAAGTAAGTGAATCCTATGTACCACAATTAAAAAAAAAAACGCAAAGTACTCGAAATATTCCTTTCTAAACTTTGGCATATAGATGGTATACACATATATTCATGGGATCTGATGAGGTGGTACCAACTTGATGCTAAGGTGGCAAACATGGGCGTGATTATACAGTTTGCAGAATGAAAATAGGCAAAGAGAAATTTAATCCGTCGGAGCTTATGCTTTGTTACAACTGGTAACTCATTAATTTCTATTGTCGATTTTTATCGTGCACATGACTTTCACTCTTTTCGAGGAATAATGCACGTATACTTTCGACTAAAAAAAAGCACATATTAATTAAATTTCGCATTAAAAATTCGAGAAAAATGTCGTTGTCAATCCTCAACTATATCAATTTATATATAAATTAAAGAGGATAACAAAGTAAAATTCTAAAAAACCAATCAGAATTGCCCGACATTGAAAAGAATCCACAAAGACAGTAACTCAATCCGAGGAGCACACAAATTATTCTAGAAAAATAGAAATTTTATGTCGTTATTAAATACGTTTTTTACTCAAAAACTATTTAGAAATAGAAATAAAAAATCAATTTCTAACTAGAAATTGATTTCTAAAATAAAATAATTATCCTGTGCGTCCTAACTCACTCCCGAGGAGCACACAGACGGAATTAGATTACCAAATTATTGCTTCCAACTCGTGGTCCTTTGTCTCCTTCTTAACTTTCCGTCGGGGTCCCATGCTTCAACATGAATTTTTAATTTCATTTTCAATCTAACTAATATTAAGATAGATTAGATATTGCTTTGGGAGGACGCCAAAACCGTGACCCGCACGCCGCCCTCCTTTTTCTGTTGCTTTAAATTAAATAATAATAAGCTCATAGTGACACGCCATAAATACTTATATTTAATTAATGTGTATAATAACATTTATCAGTTCGCGTTGCCGTCAGATTCAATTCCGGAGGAGGACATCAACGGCCCACTAACCGTCATTTCACAATCCCTCCCCAATCATTGAGAGGGGAAAAAGAAAAACCTCATATTTTAGGTTTAGTTTTAGACTCTAATTTTGCTCCGGACTTTTTTGTTTGAAAAAAACTCAAATTCTTCAATTTTTTTTATCTGAAAAAACCATCAACTTTAACTCTAGTTCCGAGTTTATTCAAAACCTTTTTTTTTTGTCTAAAAAAAGTTACTAACTTTCAATGTAGTCTTAAATCTGCCCCCATTGACGATCTCCATCCAAAAATCGACAGTAGTTGTCCGACGTGGAATGCTATGTTGACAACAAATCTATTCAGAAAGGTGACGTGGAAAATTATCTCTAAAATGAAATCGTTATTTATATGAAAATTATGGACGACTAACGACTTCTTTTTACGAGAGCTATTGAGGACAGATTTGAGACTAAAATTAAAGTTTGTTCTTTTTTTTTTATACAAAGAGTTCGAGATAAATTTAGGACTAAACCTAAAGTTTTTTTTTTAGAAATAAAAAGTTAAGAGAAGTAGATTTGAACTGAATCTAAAGTTTGAAATTTTTTTCCAAACAAAAAAGGGTTTATTAGAATTGAGACTATGCCTTAAGTTGAGGTTTTTAAAGAAAATATGCCTAATCTAATCGATGCAATTAGGGAGATAAGCGCAGTTAACTACAGCGTTAGGAAATTTTCAATTTGGGAATCAGAGACACCCGTTCAAAATTTAATCGTTACGTGCAAATTACTTCGGGTCAACTCTATGGGGACAAATGATATAGTTATGATTAGGAATAAATTCATGTAACTATCCGTAGCATCCATCGCTACCCATTCATGTTTGTTTTTTTTTTTATTTCAACTCGTGAAACGGCCAGAAGGTAAGTGTAAAATGCGATTGCCCGTCGAGGCGTTTATCCAGTTTCGACCGCTACTGATTATTTCCCGATTCCCTCGATGACGCGTTCGCCATGAGATTTTTCTTCCCTCATAATGTTTGGTGGTTATAGTTCACTCTCACGTGGACCTTTTTAGTACAAGTTGCACGATCCCAATTGTAAGATATTTGAACTTGAATCCGGGGTTTTCCTGCTTCAATAGCTAACCTTTGGGGCGCCGCGGTTCTCCTGAAGTCCACGTCAATGCAGGATTTGAATAATCGGATAAGCTTTTAGCATTATTGAACCCCATTAGTATTTAATGGCGTAGGCCATGACCTCATCCACTTGATGAGGGTTAGGACTCCAATTCCCTACCGACCAAGTTTCCGAGCTTGTCTTTAGCCAAAAAAAAAAAAACCGAAATCTTTAAGAGTTTGTCACTAGAATTTCCACGTGGAATTAAAATAATGAGCCTGAAATTCGCATATAATATATTTTTTCATGCGCCCACCATGTTTCCTGCGGATTAATCGGTAAAATCGTCTTGAAGAAGCAAAATGTCGCGTGAACCGGTCTGGTCCCCTCGCCACTTGCTCTGGGTGTTCCGATACAAGTTGGAACGAACAACCTATGCCGCCGCTGCCGAAAGCAAGGAGGCCATGTCATGTGTGACGGCATTTTCGCGTTACTCTTGGACAAAGAAAAAGAAAAGAAAGGAAATTGGTTGTCGTCATGTATGATTATCGAGGCATCCATCTGGTTTTGATCATTATTACTAATGAGGACGCTACTGATTGTCCCTAAATTTTAGCTCAATGTACAATGTCATTCTTGAATTTTTAATTCATTTAGTTTGATGCTTATATTATTCCTAATGTTCAATTGCCCCTATACGTTTAATTTGTTCGATTTAATCTGTCAACTTTTCACAACCAAATCAATTCGGTACTATCCATAATTTTCATAATTACATTATTGTGCATATTTTAGAATATCTTTTCATATCAGCCGGTTTCTTAAATTAACAAAAATAGAATACGGTGTCTTTTCATTATCTTCTTTTTCCTCTTATATATATAATCTCATTTAAATATATTTTTAACTTATGATCTCTGTAGCAGTAATTATATAACCTTATTTAGAGCTATATGGTATTCGTATCCTTTTATTTTAACAATAAGTGTTCGCGTGTAAAGAATATCTAATGACCATATTAATTTATCTATAGATTTCTCGTACTTGCGTTTTGATCTAAATCTTGTTCCTAAACTTTTAGATCGATGAAATTCTAGAGTTTTTTGAATTTCATGTTTTCTTGATCAAATATAATTAAACATGTAAATAAAATGTTGAAATAGTAGGAACATCAACCCGACACAACTCTAAACGAGGTTCTATTTTTTACTATTATAGAGAGCATAGGCTAAAGTACACTTGAATGGACCTATCATAATATTTAAAAAGACCAAAAAGTAAAAATGTAATAGTAAGATAGCCATAAATTTTTCTGATGATTTATTATATGAATTGAAATGAAAAGATATTTTGAAATCCGGGCAATAGAGTAGTTACAAAAATTTTTGACTTTTGTATGAAAATTGAGGGATAAGAATAAATTTAAAGTTTAGGCACTAAAATGGTACAAGGAGTGCTTTGAACAATTAAAAATTTAAGTATGACACTACATATTAGGCGAAAGTTTAGGTGTTATTAGTGCCATTTTTCCGAATTATAAGGTATGGATAATAGTATGAGATTTTGACGTGTGATTTACAGTACCGTAGGCTCTTCCACGTCCATCACTAGCTTTACGAGTCTAAATCTCCTAACATCTATATCATGTCATGTCATGTCATGAGTTAAATAATCGGATAAACATTATTGAATCCCATCAATATTTAATGGCGTAGGCCATGACCATCGTCCACTTGACGGCGGTTCCCATGCCAATTCTAGGCTGGCCAACAAGATGAAATTAAGAGCTTGTCACTAGAAATTGCCAACAGGAATGTAAAGAATGGAGGCTTTAAATGCGAAATAATGTAAGTTTTCATATGCCTAACATGTTAAAATTTTCTCAAAGGAACAAAGGCATATAGACATTAAGGTTGTACTTACCATGATCTCTTTTCCGCAAACGATGAGGGCTAGATACATTGTTCCAATCGGTCATAACTCTACTGTACGAATTCCAATTTAAAATTTTAATTTTTCAACTTTACCATTTATTCCTAAAACTTTGCGCGAATTTTAATGTAGCCCTTCCTACCATTTTTTTTTTACCAAAGATTGCCGACATGATGGTCTTTCCATCATTAGCCATCCCACGTGGCACACCGTCATATCAGCGATTCCCGATGAAAATTGGCTGGATAAACTAAATTAGAATCCACGCAAATGTTTAGGATTGAACTGGCAAAATTGAAAAGTGTAAAATTAAATTGGTGTCCTCATAATAAATTTTGGATCGATTGGATAATTTCGTCTGCCGATGCTAATTAAGCAAGATAAAGTAATAAATCTCGATTCTTGGTGAGAGAGAGTTCCTCTTGGACTACAATTTTGGATTTCCCAAATAATGTTCACGAGAACTAGCCTGACCTCTCAATTCATTTCACAGTGGAAACACTAGATGGAAAAAGATCGAAAACGGACAACCTGTGTTGCTGCGGCGAACAAGCGGCCGAGCCACCTCACGTGTGACGTCAGCTTTTTACTCGTCATGGATGACGTCAACCCCGGGTTACTCGTTACCTTTAGGAGTTGGAAATGACGTCTAATGCCCGTGAAGTTGATGGGGGTTGGAAAGACCTCATGATGACAAAAACGTAATTACCAGGTTGGATCCTAAAGCCGCTCTGTGAATGGAATCTTAGTCGACGCATTCACACAGAAATAGTGATTTGTGCGTATCCGTGGGGATTGGTCGAGCCCTGCGATTCGAGTGCTTCGTGTTTTTATCTAAACCTTTTCCTAAATTTTTAGAAAGATAAAATTTTAGAGTTCTTGATTTTCGTGTTTTCTTGATTAAATATAATTAAACATGTAAATAAAATGTTGAAATTGCAGGAACATCAACCCGATACAACTCTAAACGAGGTTCATTTTTTTTTTTTACTATTATAGAGAGCATAAGCTAAAGTATACTCGAATGGACGTATCGTAATATCTAAAAGGACTAAATAGGTAAAAATGTATTAATAAAAATAGCCATATTTTTTTCTGTTGATTTATTAAATGGATTGAAATGAAAACAAATTTAAAGTTTAGGCACTAAAATGGTACAAGCACTAATTTGAACGAATCAAAATTTAACGATGACATTACATATTAGGCGAAAGTTTAGGTGTTATTAGTGCCATTTTTTTTTAATTATAAGGTATGGATAATGGTATGAGATTTTGATTTGTGATTTACCTTAGGCTCTCCTACTTCGATGACTAGCTTTATGGGTGTAATTCTCCTAACGTCCATGTCATGTCATGCTATACCAAGTTGTGAGTTAAATAATCGGATAAACATGATTGAATCCCTTCAATATTTAATGGCGTAGGCCATGATCATCGTCCACTTGACCGCGGTTCTCATGCCAATTCTAGGCTGGCCGACAAGATGAAATTAAGAGCTTGTCACTAGAAAATGCCAAGAGGAATTTAAAGAATGGAGGCTTTAAATTCGAAACAATTGTGAGTTTTGATATGCCTACTTTGTTGAAATTTTCTTAAAGAACAAAGGCACATAGACAACATGGTTGTAATTACCATGATCTCTTTTTCCTCATACAATGAGGGCTAGATACACAGTTCCAATCAGTCATAAATCTACTGTTCGGATTCCGATTTAAAACTTTAATTTTTAAACTTTACCAATTTAGTCTTAAACCTTTACATGAATTTCAATATAACCCTTCTTGCCATTTTGTTTGCCAAAGATTGCCGACGTGACGGTCCGTCCATCATCGGCCATCTTATGTATCACACTGTCGTATCAGCGATTCTCGATGTAAATTGATGAACTAAATTAGAAGTCCGCGCAAATATTTAGGATAGAATTGGCGAAATTGAAAAATTCAGAGTTAAAGTGGTATTCGCATAATAAACTTTGGATCGATCAGATAATTTCATCTGCCGATGCTAATTAAGTTCTCTATCGCACTCTTTGTGACGTAAGAAGTGATGTAAGCAAGATAAAAGTAAATAAATCTCGGTTCTCGGCGAGAGAGCGCTTCTCTTGGACTGCGACTTTGGATTTCCAAAATGATTTTTGCGCGGAACTCGTCTGGCCTGTCAATTCGCTCCATAGTGGAAATTGGAAAACATTAGATGGAAAGATCGAAAAGGGACGACCTACGTTGCTGCAGCGAACGAGCAAGCGAGCCGCGCCACCTCACGCGTGACGTCAGTTTTTATTTAAAACTCGTCATGGATGACGTCAACTCCGTGTTATTCGTTACCTTCAGAAGTTAGAGTGATGTCTAATCTAATGACCGCGAGGCCGACGTGGGGTGGGGGTCGGAAAGACCTCGTTCCGACCGAAAAAACAAACGTAATTACCACGTCGAATCCTGAAGCCCCCGCTGTGTGTGGCATGTCTTCCATTCCACATTGATTTCGGAAATCATGTGGACGGAATTTTCTGCGACGCATTCCCACGGAAATGACGATTTGCGCATATATCCGTGGAGATTGGTCGAGCCCTGGAGATTTCGAGTGCTTCGCGTTGTCGAAAAAGTAATCGGCCGATTAGACAAAAAGCACTTGTCCAAGGGCCCACACAACATAGGGTTCGCACCAAAAAACAAAAATGTCCGAACTTTCTACTTCTAGCCAATGGGATGCGATCCTTCTACACAACGACGTGATTTATGTTCTCGTAATGCAGTACCCAAAAAAAAAAAAAAAAAACGTTGCAAGCCCAAAAATCACACGGCGCGACATATGATGGCACGAGAAAATTGTCCAGAAAATTATAAATCTATTTCGATTTTACCGATTCAGCCTAAACCTTTTAAATTTAGTCCTAAAGCTCTTCGGGTTTTTTTTTCACTTGCCAGTTAAATCTAGCCCACGTCGGCAGTTTCTAGTCATAACTGGCTGGACGAACTCGACTGGCAGTATGTGAAAAGGTTTAAACTCAGTTGAGAAAATTAAAAGGTTCACGGCCGAGTTGACGAAAATGTAATATGACTGCGAATTTCTGGACGTTCTTCCCGTTCCTCGTGAACTACGTTCCTGCTCTCGTGAATCACCACGCCATTCTCGGTTACCGCTAGGGATGCGTCGCGCCGCATTTTGGACAACGCCTTGTATGTATGCTACAAAAAATGTGCAAAAAGCTGTAGCGCAACCCAACTCTTAAAGCCCCGGGCTCCCGCTCGGCCCGAGACAGCTTCTTTAGTGGGCTTTTCGGCGTACCTTGCACTGCACTTGCTGACGTGTGCGACTCCACCATGGACGAGCAAATGGGCCAAATAGGCCCCGGATCTTCTTAGTGGGCTTAGACAAACTGGTGGCCCATTGGGCCCTACCCCTCTTGCGGAACAACTCTCCTCGAAACTAAAACTGAAGCCCTAGCAAAGAGCCTGACATCGTGAAATTCGTGATCCAAACATAACCAACGGAAAGAATATTGAAACAGGAAAGGGCAGTGTGATCTCATCATCTACATCAATTCTCCAAAGCTCGAAGGTTAATGGATCGAGTCGCCTCGTCCGCCTTGTCGCCTTATCGGGAAGGTGGCTTGTTTCGCTCCTCATGGGGCTGACAATGTCACGGCCAGACTCCTATATGCACAGATCAAGATGCGCGTCGAGCCTAGCCTGCTAAGGTCTTTTCGGGCCTGGATGGATTCAATCTAGGTTTAAACTTTTCGAACATAAGATATGCCTCGACGGGGGCAGAGGCTCAGGCAAAAGCCTCCTGCTCGAATCCGACGCGGCCCCGAAAGGCCTGAAGCATTGTCAGCCGCTCGGTCTCGCCGCTCGTGTCGCCCGGCTCGTGAGCGGCGTGCTTTTCACTAAGAGTATTCCGCCCGTGAAAGAGAGAATCTGTCGCATGGGACTGCCACCCCCCATCTCGACATATTTCGCTCTTTATCACGGCGGAATAGCTCATTTAGTGAAAGCACGCCACGCTCATGCGAGACTCGGGCGGAATACACGCGCGGCGAGACCGAGCAGGGCTGGACAATGCTTCAGGCCTTTCGGGGCCGCGTCGGATTCGAGCAAGGAGCTTTTGCCCGTGAGCCTCTGCCCCCGTCGAGGCATATCTTATGTTCGAAAAGTTTAAACCTAGATTGAATCCATCCAGGCCCGAAAAGACCTTAGCAGGCTAGGCTCGACGCGCATCTTGATCTGTGCATATAGGAGTCTGGCCGTGACATTGTCAGCCCCATGAGGAGCGAAACAAGCCACCTTTCCCGATAGGCGACAAGGCGGACTCGATCCATTAACCTTCGAGCTTTGGAGAATTGATGTAGATGATGAGATCACACTGCCCTTTCCTGTTTCAATATTCTTTCCGTTGGTTATGTTTGGATCACGATTTTCACGATGTCAGGCTCTTTGCTAGGGCTTCAGTTTTAGTTTCGAAGGAGAGTTGTTCCGCAAGAGGGGTAGGGCCCAATGGCCACCAGTTTGTCTAAGCCCACTAAGAAGATCCGGGGCCTATTTGGCCCATTTGCTCGTCCATGGTGGAGTCGCACACGTCAGCAAGTGCAGTGCAAGGTACGCCGAAAAGCCCACTAAAGAAGCTGTCTCGGGCCGAGCGGGAGCCCGGGCTTTAAGAGTTGGGTTGCGCTACAGCTTTTTGCACATTTTTTGTAGCATACATACAGGCGTGTCCAAAATGCGGCGCGACGCATCCCTAGCGGTAACCGAGATGGCGTGGGTGTTCACGAGAGCAGGAACGTAGTTCACGAGGAACGGGAAGAACGTCCAGAAATTCGCAGTCATATTACATTTTCGTCAACTCGGCCGTGAACCTTTTAATTTTCTCAACTGAGTTCTAAACCTTTTCACATACTGCCAGTCGAGTTCGTCCAGCCAGTTATGACTAGAAACTGCCGACGTGGGCTAGATTTAACTGGCAAGTGAAAAAAAAACCCGAAGAGCTTTAGGACTAAATTTAAAAGGTTTAGGGCTGAATCGTAAAATCGAAATAGATTTATAATTTTCTGGACAATTTTCTCGTGCCATCATATGTCGCGCCGTGTGATTTTTGGGCTTTGCAACGTTTTTTTTTTTTTTTGGTACTGCATTACGAGAACATAAATCACGTCGTTGTGTAGAAGGATCGCATCCCATTGGCTAGAAAGTAGAAAGTTCGGACATTTTTGTTTTTTGGTGCGAACCCTATGTTGTGTGGGCCCTTGGACAAGTGCTTTTTGTCTAATCGGCCGATTACTTTTTCGACAACGCGAAGCACTCGAAATCTCCAGGGCTCGACCAATCTCCACGGATATATGCGCAAATCGTCATTTCCGTGGGAATGCGTCGCAGAAAATTCGTCCACATGATTTCCGAAATCAATGTGGAATGGAAGACATGCCACACACAGCGGGCTTCAGGATTCGACGTGGTAATTACGTTTGTTTTTTTCGGTCGGAACGAGGTCTTTCCGACCCCCACCCCACGTCGGCCTCGCGGTCATTAGATTAGACATCACTCTAACTTCTGAAGGTAACGAATAACACGGAGTTGACGTCATCCATGACGAGTTTTAAATAAAAACTGACGTCACGCGTGAGGTGGCGCGGCTCGCTTGCTCGTTCGCTGCAGCAACGTAGGTCGTCCCTTTTCGATCTTTCCATCTAATGTTTTCCAATTTCCACTATGGAGCGAATTGACAGGCCAGACGAGTTCCGCGCAAAAATCATTTTGGAAATCCAAAGTCGCAGTCCAAGAGAAGCGCTCTCTCGCCGAGAACCGAGATTTATTTACTTTTATCTTGCTTACATCACTTCTTACGTCACAAAGAGTGCGATAGAGAACTTAATTAGCATCGGCAGATGAAATTATCTGATCGATCCAAAGTTTATTATGCGAATACCACTTTAACTCTGAATTTTTCAATTTCGCCATTCTATCCTAAATATTTGCGCGGACTTCTAATTTAGTTCATCAATTTACATCGAGAATCGCTGATACGACAGTGTGCTACATAAGATGGCCGATGATGGACGGACCGTCACGTCGGCAATCTTTGGCAAACAATGGCAAGAAGGGTTATATTGAAATTCATGTAAAGGTTTAAGACTAAATTGGTAAAGTTTAAAATTAAAGTTTTAAATCGGAATCGAACAGTAGATTTATGACTGATTGGAACTGTGTATCTAGCCCTCATTGTATGAGGAAAAGAGATCATGGTAATTACAACCATGTTGTCTATGTGCCTTTGTTCTTTAAGAAAATTTCAACAAAGTAGGCATATCAAAACTCACAATTGTTTCGAATTTAAAGCCTCCATTCTTTAAATTCCTCTTGGCATTTTCTAGTGACAAGCTCTTAATTTCATCTTGTCGCCAGCCTAGAATTGGCATGAGAACCGCGGTCAAGTGGACGATGATCATGGCCTACGCCATTAAATATTGAAGGGATTCAATCATGTTTATCCGATATTTAACTCACAACTTGGTATAGCATGACATGACATGGACGTTAGGAGAATTACACCCATAAAGCTAGTCATCGAAGTAGGAGAGCCTAAGGTAAATCACAAATCAAAATCTCATACCATTATCCATACCTTATAATTAAAAAAAATGGCACTAATAACACCTAACCTTTCGCCTAATATGTAATGTCATCGTTAAATTTTTGATTCGTTCAAATTAGTGCTTGTACCATTTTAGTGCATAAACTTTAAATTTGTTTTCATTTCAATCCATTTAATAAATCAACAGAAAAAAATATGGCTATTTTTATTAATACATTTTTACCTATTTAGTCCTTTTAGATATTACGATACGTCCATTCGAGTATACTTTAGCTTATGCTCTCTATAATAGTAAAAAAAAAAAAATGAACCTCGTTTAGAGTTGTATCGGGTTGATGTTCCTGCAATTTCAACTTTTATTACATGTTTAATTATATTTATCAAGAAAACACGAATTCAAGAACTCTAAAATTTTATCTTTCTAAAAATTTAGGAAAAGGTTTAGATAAAAACACGAAGCACTCGAATCGCAGGGCTCGACCAATCCCCACGGATACGCACAAATCACTATTTCTGTGTGAATGCGTCGACTAAGATTCCATTCACAGAGCGGCTTTAGGATCCAACCTGGTAATTACGTTTTTGTCATCATGAGGTCTTTCCAACCCCCATCAACTTCACGGGCATTAGACGTCATTTCCAACTCCTCAAGGTAACGAGTAACCCGGGTTGACGTCATCCATGACGAGTAAAAGCTGACGTCACACGTGAGTGGCTCGGCCGCTTGTTCGCCGCAGCAACACAGGTTGTCCGTTTTCGATCTTTTTCCATCTAGTGTTTCCACTGTGAAATGAATTGAGAGGTCAGGCTAGTTCTCGTGAACATCATTTGGGAAATCCAAAATTGTAGTCCAAGAGGACCTCTCTCTCACCAAGAATCGAGATTTATTACTTTATCTTGCTTAATTAGCATCGGCAGACAAATTATCCAATCTATCCAAAATTTATTATGAGGACACCAATTTAATTTTACACTTTTCAATTTTGCCAGTTCATCCTAAACATTTGCGTGAGATTCTAATTTAGTTTATCCAGCCATTTTTCATCGGGAATCGCTGATATGACGGTGTGCCACGTGGGATGGCTAATGATGGAAAGACCATCATGTCAGCAATCTTTGGAAAAAAAAATGGTAGGAAGGGCTACATTAAAATTCGCGCAAATGTTTGGAATAAATTGGTAAAATTGAAAAATTAAAATTTTAAATTGGAATTCGTACAGTAGAGTTATGACCGATTGGAACAATGTATCTAGCCCTCATCGTTTGCGGAAAAGAGATCATGTAAGTACAACCTTAATGTCTATATGCCTTTGTTCCTTTGAGAAAATTTTAACATGTTAGGCATATGAAAACTTACAATTATTTCGCATTTAAAGCCTCCATTCTTTACATTCCTGTTGGCAATTTCTAGTGACAAGCTCTTAATTTCATCTTGTTGGCCAGCCTAGAATTGGCATGGGAACCGCCGTCAAGTGGACGATGGTCATGGCCTACGCCATTAAATATTGATGGGATTCAATAATGTTTATCCGATTATTTAACTCATGACATGACATGACATGATATAGATGTTAGGAGATTTAGACTCGTAAAGCTAGTGATGGACGTGGAAGAGCCTACGGTACTGTAAATCACACATCAAAATCTCATACTATTATCCATACCTTATAATTCGGAAAAATGGCACTAATAACCCCTAAACTTTCGCCTAATATGTAGTGTCATACTTAAATTTTTAATTCATTCAAATCACTCCTTGTACCATTTTAGTGCCTAAACTTTAAATTTATTCTTATCCCTCAATTTTCATACAAAAGTCACAAACAAATTTTGTAACTACTCTATTGCCCGGATTTCAAAATATCTTTTCATTTCAATTCATATAATAAATCATCAGAAAAATTTTATGCTATCTTACTATTACATTTTTACCTTTTTGGTCTTTTTAAATATTATGATAGGTCCATTCAAGTGTACTTTAGCCTATGCTCTCTATAATAGTAAAAAATAGAACCTCGTTTAGAGTTGTGTCGGGTTGATGTTCCTACTATTTCAACATTTTATTTACATGTTTTAATTATATTTGATCAAGAAAACATGAAATTCAAAAAACTCTAGAATTTCATCGATCTAAAAGTTTAGGAACAAGATTTAGATCAAAACGCAAGTACGAGAAATCTATAGATAAATTAATATGGTCATTAGATATTCTTTACACGCGAACACTTATTGTTAAAATAAAAGGGATACGAATACCATATAGCTCTAAATAAGGTTATATAATTACTGCTACAGAGATCATAAGTTAAAAATATATTTAAATGAGATTATATATATAAGAGGAAAAAAAGAAAATGAAAAGACACCGTATTCTATTTTTGTTAATTTAAGAAACCGGCTGATATGAAAAGATATTCTAAAATATGCACAATAATGTAATTATGAAAATTATGGATAGTACCGAATTGATTTGGTTGTGAAAAGTTGACAGATTAAATCGAACAAATTAAACGTATAGGGGCAATTGAACATTAGGATAATATAAGCATCAACTAAATGAATTAAAATTCAAGAATGACATTGTACATTGAGCTAAAATTTAGGGACAATCATAGCGTCCTCATTAGTAATAATGATCAAAACCAGATGGATGCCTCGATAATCATACATGACGACACCCAATTTCCTTTCTTTTCTTTTTCTTTGTCCAAGAGTAACGCGAAAATGCCGTCACACATGACATGGCCTCCTTGCTTCGCCAGCGGCGGCATAGGTTGTTCGTTTCCAACTTGTATCGGAACACCCAGAGCAAGTGGCGAGGGGACCAGACCGGTTCACGGCGACATTTTGCTTCTTCAAGACGATTTTTACCGATTAATCCGCAGGAAACATGGTGGGCGCATGAAAGATATTATTATTGCGAATTTCAGGCTCATTATTTTAATTCCACGTGGAAATTCTAGTGACAAACTCTTAAAGATTTCGGTTTTTTTTTTTTTGCTAAAGACAAGCTCGGAAACTTGGTCGGTAGGGAATTGGCGTCCTAACCCCTCATCAGTGGATGAGGTCATGGCCTACGCCATTAAATACTAATGGGGTTCAATAATGCTAAAAGCTTATCCGATTATTCAAATCCTGCATTGACGTGGACTTCAGGAGAACCGCGGCGCCCCAAAGGTTAGCTTTGAAGCAGGAAAACCCCCG
>JAGVVM010007138.1:0-20797 GCA_019149425.1 Psidium friedrichsthalianum
TCCCTTTTTTGAGAATGATATAGGTTAACTCTTCCCATTCTAATTAAAATAATAATCACTTCCACCTTGCATTGTTTCTTTTTTAGAGATAATAAAGGTCATTTTAGGACTCTTATTAAATCAATTAAGCTGTTTAATTTTCATACCTTTATTTGAGAAAGATAAGTCAATTTTGGGGCTCTGTTTTGAAATTTTCTCCTATTAATTATTGCTATGTTGTTCTATTTCTAATAAATTAAATGCGGAAGTTTTCATTAATTTACTTCTTTATTTCAAAGAAGAATTGAGAGCATTTTAACATTCTTCTGTCTGTCTAAGTCTCGTAGTAAGTTACCAAAACAAGGCCTGCAGCCCTATTCAAATACAGGTGTCAATTTGTCAGTTTTAAAACTTTTTTTTTGTCAATTGATTCTTAAAAAATTTTACATTGTTCAATTCAATCCAAATAGATACTATCGGAGCTGAGGTGTGGTAATTTTTTAATAAGTTTTTTAATTTTGCACAATTTTTTATAATACTTATTATATTGGATTTCCTTGTTTTCCTTTTTCCTTTTTTTTCCTTTTTTTTTTCCTTCTTTTGGCAACAAGCTGGAGTAAGAAGGAGGACAACAACCAGAAAAAAGAAAAAACATAATTGAAAATTTTTACAAAAAATATTGTTAAAATTATTATATCAACGCAAATTAGCAAAACTGGCCAAATTGACACAAATGACAAAAAATGCTTATATAAAATATTATAACTGAATTGATACAATGTGTAATAGGTTTAGGATTTTTTTTTGTGGTACTATTTCTATGTTTAAGTAATTGACACATCAAGTAAGCGTATCAACTAGTGGCCAAACCGTCAATGTGACATCCTGAAATTCAGAGGTCCACACTCTCGGTGAATTTGTATAGAATGGATATATTTTTCATTGTGGCACCTGTAGTTTAAATCTCACTCGGACTGTGATCATTGCACGATGACTCAACGCAAAGGGCGGGAATGGCTAGTAGGAATTTAGTACGTGGACCTAATTTCAGGTGTACGCGTATTCCTAAACCCCCCGGTAGTCTGAGAATTTATTTAAATTGCCATCTTATATGATGCCACGAATTGGGTTCCGGAATAGGACATCGACTCTCATGAGTATCACAGTTGTGATTTGGGCATTGCCTAGAAGGCGAAAATGGGTAATGATCTCGAATGCCTAGGGAAAAAGGGAAAAGTAGAAATTTCTATCTTACCTCTGGTTTGAGCTAGAATCCATGGCATGAGGTAAGAATATTTTTAGAGAGGCTAGAAAAATTTTACCGACGAAATCCGGAGTCATTTTTCGATCGCGATTGAGCCAAATCAGCACCGATTGAGTCCCACCCGGTCCTGAAATTTCACGAATTTCGAGAAATGATCTCATTCAATCATATTTTTTGACCAATTTGACTAGTTTAAAAAACCGAAATCATTGAGGCCCAATCCCTATCAGTCCGAAAATTTCACTGATAGTCCAAAAATCATCAATTCGTTCAGCCTTATGTCGCTTTCGGTGAATAGTCACCGGCAATAATTATCTCTAGGATATTTATGGGTCAACCACTCTCTCTCCTCCATTATTTCCAGCAGATTCTCTCTCCTCTCTTCTCTCTCTCTCTCTCTCTCTCTCTCTCTCTCTCCTCTCTCTCTCCTCTGCGGTTCTCTCGCGGCCCAATTTTCTGGCCTCAACTTCCAATCGGCCGCCGAACGGAAATCAGACCGTTGGATTATCGTGATTTTTGGGTATATTGTAGTTCAATGTCTTGTGGTTCTTTTCCAACTTGATCACTTCGATCCGAGGTCGTTTTGGCCTTTGTCAAATATGCTTTGAAATTTCGGTCGAGCGAACCAGTCTTTTGATACCCGAATTTCATATAGGGCTTATATTGAAATATGTTGACCCCAGCGACCCCTAGAGCTCATTTTCTCATGTGAAAATATTGATTTTCAGCTTGTGAACCATTCCATTCGGCCTTGACAGCCTTGGTTGTCGCTTGGGTTTTGCCGAATTCAGCGCGTCGCCGGGCTGTTCGTCGTTCTGTCGCCCATCCGGCTTCGAATCAGCCTCATTGAGGTAAGCCGACCCTAACCTCGAGTGGGATGTTAGATGATTCTTGGATAGACTCTAGGGTGCGATCCGAGGTAGATCGGTATAGAAAAATTGACTGATTTGACGATTTTTGTGGAAATCGATTCTGTGACGAGGCTGTGGTATATTATTTGGACTTGGTATATTGCTGTCTTGGCTGGATATAGGCTGTTTGTGGTGATTAGAGTAGGTCCCGCGAGGTTCGGGTACCGAAAATGGATTTCGGGATATTTAGAGCGAAAACGGGCCAAATAGTGTTTTGAAAACACTGTTCACGACACCTTGAGGACTATTCATGAGCTTAGAATAGTGTTCACATGCTGTCCATTCGTATTTAGGGTCAATTATTGAGATTTCGTGGGCCTAAAATGCATATTTTAGTGCGAAAAGGGCACGGATCGGATGCGTTTAACGTGGGTCGAGTTGGCTAGAGAGCCGAGACTGGAATTTGAGCATGGCATGTGTACGCATTTGCATTGTTGATCTCTATGTAGATATGAATTATTGGGATGCTTGATTATTTCGATGATGAGCTATTTCTCGCTTGCCCTTGTTTCTATTACCGTGACCCGAGTATCTAAAGAGCATGTTAGAGTTGAATCCGAGGGTATGTAATATCCTGAGCGAGATTAGGGGTGAGCTTACTGAGATGTGTTCTCACGGTGATTTCCCCCACCTTTCAGTCCCTAGGATATAAGCATGGCAGGATACCACATGATTTGATATCCAGGTGGCGGAGTACCCAGTTGGCAAGGATAATTGATGGTGAATCAGTGGTTGCTGAGGAACGTGGTCGCCCTGGGTTGGTTGTTGTTGTTAATATTTGTAAAACTGGTATTCATGTATAATACGGAGCTAAAATTGTGTAATATATGAGGTGTTATGGTTAGCTAGTCCTTGCTCATTTGTTGTCAGGGTAAGGTATCGCTTCCGCTAACGCAAAATTCAGATATTAAGGTTTCAAGGTCGGCGACAGTCTTGGGATGTCGCATGTATCGACCGTCGTTGCGCAGATGTCGCGCGCTCGTGGAGGTTTGGGGCGTGACAGCCAAACCCAGCAATGAGGCCAAATCCTTACCCATGATGATGAAAAAATTAATCTTATTTTCTAAAGAAATTTGATATGTACTAGGAGAGTCTAAACAGCCAGTCTGAAGAAGAATCATTAATTACTTGGAAGCTATAGGTCCATAATCATCTTAATCTCATAAGAAAACATCTTACTTGGATAATTATTTCTCCTTCAGGAATAAACATCAATTGAGCAAAATAAAGCCCCGCCCAATCAAATATTCGTGATTTGATGGGAAAAAAAAAATATTTGTGTTGAATGACTTGTTGAAGATTTTGTTTAACCTAGTGACATTGGAGTCTTCACATCTCAAATGTGTGCCTTATTCATAAGATTACTATTAACTATGTTGGTTATGTAAAGAAATTGACGTATTTAACCATCCTTGAATCACCTAAAATCTTTTGTCAAGATTTTGATAACTAATAGTTTTTGTCTTGATATAGATACATATATGCGCGCGCGCGCGCGCACACACACAAGTCTCTCTCTCTCTATATATAATCCAACTCACTTCGAATCTTTCGTAGCCTCACAAAAGAAATATATTTTACTCCTAAATAAGATGAACGATCTTAGGAGAGCGCCAAAGAATCTTAGGTTTTTTTTTTATTTGCAAAAATAAAATATTTGAAAAATATTTTCTTAAAAATGATCACTTATATTGCTTGAAATAATTAGTTAATAAAAAATATTTTCATTATCCATAACAATTTGTATTTAAAGATTTATTTTCAAAGATGATAAAAATATTTGTCCTTCACTTGTTTTTGTGCTATATTGATATACAATTGTTGATTTTGAAAAAAATATTTTTTACATTATTCATTTTCTTTTAAGTGAATGCATTATATTGATGGACGTAAAACTTATGACTATAATTATCATCTAACACCTCAAAACAACCAAAATTAGCAATTTAAAAGCCATGATCACTAAAATCAGCCCTAGAAAAGCTCCATCGATTAAAAAAAAAAATCCAAAAAGAAGCACTTTCCACCACTTTCATACAAAATATAATTATAGAGCACCACGTGGCACGTATCGTCTCCCACTCATGACGACCAATTAAATTGTACCATAAGAAAAGATTAGATCACGCAAAAGCTAAACGGGTAAAAGAACAAAAAGAAAGGTAAGTGCGTGTGTAAAAAGCCTTTCATGAGCTGTTATCTATCTCCTTGGGATAATCATTGTACGGAAAAGGACATTGGAAGTGTTAAGTTATAATTTTCATATAACCCTCATTTTAGTCGCCAGATCATTTAGGTGTTACTTTCTTTTTGAAAAATAATCATTTTAGTGCCATTGCCGATTTGAGACTCCATAAATCCAATATAACAATGTTTTATCAATTTTTTGGGTAGTTGTGGCTCGTTAGTACTCCAAGTCAACATTAACAACCCTAAATTACATCATTCCACAATTTTCCAAATATAAAGCACAATTTGAGCAAATCAAGTAATTTTTCCAAATTCTTCAAATCTAATTCGGACAAATCAAGCATTTTCCCCAAATTGTTCAAATCCTAATTTGGAAATTTGGTCAAATCCTACAATTGGCAAACGCAATGTTGCTGCATGAGTAGTAGTCGCTTGCTCAGGAACACAAACTTCACAATGCTGAGTAGATCGATGATGAAAATCGAGCTCATGAGGGCACCATTGGCAGCAAAGAGACCCAAACCCATGAGGCGAGGTCAGGGTCGTTGGACTTAAGGATGGTGTCAATCCAACCATGGTAGGGAGAGGAAGTGGGGTCATTGTCGAGACAGAAGAGTTGCAGTTGAGGGAAGGAAAGGCAAGGAAGAACAAGCGGAGAGAGAGATATGTTTATTTGAAGAGAGAGATTCAATTTGAGGAGAACACAACATCATTTATGTATAGAAATGCAACATCATTGTCCATGTTGGACTTGCTTTTCTATTTATTATATTTTTAAATACAAAAGTTGCATATCATCAACATTTTACTACAAAAAGTCATGTATGATAATTTGTCGGATTTATCGTCAGATACACTTAAATGATCATTTTTTTCCTTCGCTTTGGTACTTAAGTTATCCGGTGAAAAATTTTGATACCAAAATGAACACATATAAAAGTTATGAGAATTCTAGTGTCCTTTTCTTGATCCTTGCATACCAAATATGTTTGGTTAGTATGCTTATGTACTCATTTAATTTTGTTTTGACTCTTACCCCACAATTCAATACATGCCACAACTTTTTTTTTTCCAATTTTAATACCCTCTACACATCCTATCTTTACTTGGGACAATATTAGACAACTCAATTTCATGAATGATCTTCTGTGGGTCTGGGTGGGTGATTTTAATGAGACTCTCTACCACTGGGAAAAAGGGATTATGAGAACTACCGCATGTGATCTTTTAAAGAACTGCTAGACTACTGTGATATGCTCGATCTAGAAAGAAAAGGCTGTGCATTTACATGGTCAAACAACAGAGAGAATGGGCAACTACTCAAGAAAAGACTCGACAGAGCAGTTTGTAACTTGGGGAGGAGATGAACCTTTCCTTTGGCCAAAGCATTTGCATTGCCTACAATAGGATCAGACCATATCCTATTATTCTTTCCCTATCGGCTGACAGAGTTAAGAGGAAAAAACCTTTCAGATTCGAGGCCTTTTGATGGAAAGCGAAGATTATGGGAGTCTGATTAAGGATAAATGGGATAAGGCTGATAAAATAGGTGCTGGCTTGGTACATAAACTAAAATCTATCTTAGAAGTGCTAAAGAGGTGGAGTAAAAAAAGATTTCCAAACAGCTTGAAGCTCGTCCAAAATCTGAAAAGTGAACTAGAAGCCCTAACTAATTCGCAGCACATAGTGCAGTTTACTAGCAAGAAGAAAGAAATTATGGACCAGATAGAAAATCTATGGAGAAGAGAGGAAATGTACTGAGGTTTTTGATCGAGAGTTAATTGGCTTAAGTGGGGAGATATGCTACAACCATCCAAAGAAGACAAAGAAACAGAATTTCAATGTTAAAGATGGTGGGTTAGGAAATCTGGATTAAAAATTAGATGCAACTAAAACATATGACAGAGAACTTTTTTAGAGATTTGTATACCTTGGGAGGAGAGAGAAACTTTCAACCTGTGCTATAGTAGTGCCCCAAGTTGGTTTCCAATGAGATGAATGAGGAATTGTTAGCCCCTATTACTTTATTAGAGATACAAAAGGCTATCTTTGAGACCGATTTTTTAAAAACCCTAGGCCTTGATGGTCTGAATGGTCTCTTTTTTCAATAGAATTGGGAAAACATCAAAATGAGTCTTTTTGAAGATATTAGAGACTTCTTTGAAATTGGTATTTTGCAACTAGATTTGAATAGAACCAAATAACTTTGATACCTAAAGTTAAAAACCCAAAAAGATTGGACCAATTTGGGCCTTTTAGTTTATGTAACTTTGCATATAAAATTATCTCAAAAGTTCTTGGAAATAGATTCAAACAGTGGCTGCCTGAGTTAATTGCTGAAGAGCAGAGTGCTTTAGTGAGGGAAAGACATATTCAAGATAATATCTTAGTAGTGCAGGAAGTCCTACATCAAATGAGAATCAGGAAAAGGACGAAAAGATTCCAAGCCATCCTCAACCTTGACATGAGGAAGGCATATGACCGAGTGGAATAGGATTTTCTAGAAGCCTGCTTATTAAACATGGGTTTTTGCTTTTTTGGGTTGATAGAATTATGACATGCGTAACCTCAGCTACATTGAGTGTCAAACTCAATGGGGAGCCTTTACCTTACTTTAAACCATCTAGAGGTATTTAACAAGGAGACCCTATATCACCTTACCTTTTTATCCTCATGTCTAATACTCTTTCTATGTTGATGAGAAAAAGCTATTTGTGATGGAACAATTAGAGGAACTAAGCTCACAGATGTTGCCCTACCCTCTCTCACTTGCTTTTTAAGGATGATTCTATTTTCTTTTTGGATGGTAAGCTAATTGAAATCCAGCATTTGGCTTTAATCTTGAATCACTATTGCTTTGCCTTTGATCAAGAGATTAACTTAAATAAGTTAGGCCTATTTATGGGGCCAAACTATCCTATTTAGCTTCAAGAAAATCTAGTAACTGCTTTGAGAGTTCCATTCATAGAGAAAATAGAGAAATACTTTGGGATACCATCCGAGTGAGGGAATTCTGATAAACAAATGTTGTCTTGGATTAATGCAAGAGTTAACAAGAAGCTCGAGGGTTGGAAAGAGAACCTCATCTCTAAGGCGGGAAAGAGATCTTGATCAAATATGTAGTACAGGCTATTCCCTAGTATGCAATGTCAATATTCAAAATACCTACCTCTATTGGCAAATCAGTGGAGAGAAAAATAGCATCTCTTTGGTGGAAAACTAGTGAATCCACGTTTGGAATTCACTAGAGAAAATGGAAATTACTGAAAGGCAGAAAAGATGAGGGGGGTTTAGGTTTCAAAGATCTTTTGGCTTTTAACAAGGCTATGTTAGGAAAGCAAACTTGGAGACTAACGGAAAATCAGAACTCATTGTGGAGTAGAGTATTAAAAAGCCTATATTTTCTTAATAGTTCCTTCCTTAGAGCAGGAAAAAGTTGTAGACCATCTTGAGGGTGGCAGAGTATCCTTTATAGAAGGGACACCATTTCAAAGTCGATGAGATGGTTTATCGGCAACGGAGAGTCAGTCGACATAAGAGAGGATTGTTGGTTAAATAGAGATACGATAGGAGGCCCCGCAACTAAGTCTGAACCATCAAAAGTTGAAGAGCTTATTGTAGACCAGGAGACTATTTGGAATGAAACTAGACTCAGACAACTCTTTGATGAGGACCTAGTTGAAGAAATCTTGTCTATCCCTCTTAAATTGCCTCTCGAGAAGGATGAGCTAATTTGGATGGGGAAACAATCTAGAAAGTACATAGTGAAAAGTACGTGGAAAATTGTCAAAAAAGTCCTAAACCTATTGCACTTTTGCCAATTCAGTCATAAACTTTTTAATTTTGCCAATTCAGTCCTAAAACTTTTATCATTTGCGCCAATTCAGTCATAAACCTATTTTTTTTTATGTCAATTCAGTCTTAAACCTTTTGTATTTTTGTCAATTTAGTCTATTTGATTAACTTTGACCGGTCGGTGCTGATGTAGATACCGACCGGTGCTGACATGGACACCGACGCTTATGTGTTCAAATTTTAATAATATTTTAATACTCTTTTCAAATTTTTTTCTTCCTTTTTTCTTTCCTTTTCTCTCTCCTCCTCCTTCGTGCAGACCTTCGCTTGAAGAAGAACAGGAAACAAGGAAGAGAAATGATTGCCGCCGCCACCGTGTCACTCAGATCTGGCCTCACCCAGCGACGGTGGGACGAACTTCGCCATCGAGGGGCAAGGTCTCCCTCCTCCTCCTCCTCCTCCACGTAAATCCCTCGCCCAAAGAAGAATTGGAAGAAAGCCATGGCTGGGCGAGGGGCGAAGTCGACCTCACCAGCCATGGCGAGGCAGACCTTGCCTAGGTCAGACCTGGGCTAGGTCGCGCCTCCTCATGGCCCGGCGAGGCTCGCCCGAGGCTGGTAAGAACCTTGCCGGCCGTATCCTCTGGCTGCCGTCACTGGGCGAGGTCGACGACGACATTGGCCACCGAGGACCTTGCCTTCAGTAGGTCGCTAATGAGAAGGAGGAAGAAGATGAGGCAAGTCTAACAAGGAAGAAGATGAACAGTGAAAGAAAAAGAAACAAATAAAAAATAAAAAATAAACGAAAAAGTTGAAAAAATATTAAAAATTGCACTGTCAGTGTTGACTTGGGTCCACGTCAGCTCCAGTCGGTCAAAGATGGCCGATTGGACTAAATTGGTAAAAATACAAAAGGTTTAGGACTGAATTGGCATAAAAAATAAGTTTATGATTGAATTGGCACAAATGCAAAGGTTTAGGACTAAATCGGCAAAATTAAAAAGTTTAGGACTGAATTGACAAAAGTACAATAAGTTTAAGACTTTTTTGACAATTTTCCCGGTTATCATATGTGCTCTTAATGTCTCCCTCAAAATTCAAGGATGTTTATCAAATTAAATCTTGAGGCTAGGTAGGATGATCTCATTTACCAAGAGCGTCCACTATGCTCAGATCCTTTTCAAATTGATGAAATAATTTGTCGGCATCGGGGGACGTAGCCAAAGGACAAAAGCCTTCCTCGAGTATTCAACTTAGGAAGCCCTTCCTCATCGATTACAATTAGGGAAAGCAAACATAAATTGCACACCAACATAATGTGGCCACCCCTCCACCTTCGCGGATCTCAAGGCAAAATTAGCAGATTTCTCAATTCAAGATTTTGTTGATTAGTTTTGGGTAAATATCGCATTAATGTACTAGTTTGGAGTATTTCAAAAGTTAGAGGTGTCAAAAATTCACGGCCCGACCCGACCCAAAAGGTTTGGGTATTTTCGGGTCTGGTCTTTTTTGATTCGGTTCCGTACCCTAATCGAATCGAAGCCCATTCCCATCCACAGACAACGTGGAGCCCTCCGGGAACACTATCCTTTCCCGTTGTCATCCCGTTTACATCTGCACCTCGATCCATCTAAAGATAAAAAAAAAAAACATTTATCCACGTGGAATTTCGACTGCGGAAGCCCTCATCAACGCCAACTTCAAGGCCTCCAGACACTTCTAAAGTTTTTTGGAGATGAAAATCTGGTAATACGCACAGCTAAGAGGAGAAGATGGAAATCAACAGCGGAATATAAAGATTGCCTTATTTGTTTCTAGAGTACTATACCACCAAAAAACCCCAAATTTATTCACCAAAACTTTAAATTAATAAATCTCTGACTAGTTTACCCTTGATTAGTTTATGTTAAATTGAATTAATATCACGATAAAAAAAAAACTAAAATCGGTACAATTTTGACAATCGGAGCGTAAAATTCAAAAGCGGTACAATTGTCACCTGGCACGTGTCACTCAATTCAGTAATTTGGTGTTAAAATTTTACTAAAACTAATGAAAAGCAAATTTATCATAGGTATATCGATTTGAGAGTTTTCGCAGTCAAAAAATTAATTCAATATAAATTTATCACATGCATATCAATTTAACATCTTTCGTGACAGTGAACTTTGTTTGTACTGTGAAAAATAGGTGAGCTTGTAAAATTCCACAGAATTGGAACCCCAAACTCCATTATACAAATGAATAAGGGTTACACTAGATCAGAGATCTAGGGCTCGACTTGGCCTTGAATCTTGTGATTGGATTGGAGCAAATCATGGTTAGTGTAGTTGTGTCTTGACTTGTGCCCGCTGTGAATGAAAACCTCGACGTGGAGGTCAAAGTGCTTCAGTTTGTGGAGGAAAGGGGAACCCCTGAAGCCCAGAAAAAGAACACGACGCAAGGGGAGGAGAGAGAAAAAGGCGACGTAACTAGGGATGAGCATGAATCGAGTGGATTGGGTCCAGACCTATATCCTAAACCCAACTCTGTTATAATCGGTTCCTAATTTTTGGAACCGAAACCCTACCCTTTTTATCTTGGAACCTGTTTTGAAATTGACGCTATTTTGTGGTCCGATTCCAGGATCTACCCAAGAACCTATTTTCCTTTTGTTTCTTCTTTTGATTTCATTTTTTCTGTACAAAATAATATGAGTATCGATGAAATGATCCAAAGTAAAAGATAATGACGACAGCGAAAGACGAGCCAATCATCGCGACAATGAAAGAGAGAGCACGATGAGATGGGAAACACGAAATAGAGGAGGTGAGCGTGAGGTAAGGCCGCTGGCAAGAGAAGACTTAGAGTTTTTTATTTTTTATTTTTTAAATCGTATCTAAAAACCGGTTCTAAAACCAGTTTGGGTAGGCCTTCACCTAGAACTGAGAGTCGGGTCGATTTTAACCAGTTCTCAAAGATTGGACTAAGTCTTTGGACCGATTTGAGCGGGAACCGATTCTTGGCCCTGTTTTTTGAGTGGTCTGATCCGGATTTTGGATAAACCCGGTCCGGTTGCACATCCCTAGACGTGACCCCACATAAAGGGAGATAACCCGAACCATGTTTTTGGTTCCGGTAGCATATGAATCAGATTGTAATTACCATACAACAATTACGTTTGATTTGGTTCGGATAGGATGAAAACCTAACTTGAATCAAACAGTTGATATTCATAATTAATGAACCAATTTGGAATCTTTGGAGACATGAAAATTAAGTCGGTAAAGAACGATTGGACTCCTATGATGATATCTGAGATATGATTGCCAGTTCTTATCTTGTTCACTCATCAAAAGGCATATGCTCTGTTTTCTGTTTACCTTTTTTTTTTCAAGCAGATTCAGCACAAAGTTCAAAACGAGACACTGTTGATATCAGTTCAACGATTTCGGCGACCTTAGCACTATGTAGCACAAATACTGGCATCGACACGCGACGCGACACGACACGACACGGCATTTCTCAAAAATAAAAAATTCCGACACGTCGAGGACACGTTGTGTTAAATATATTTTTAAATATAAAAATAATAAACGAAGTCAAAATATGTGTCATATACATTAATTCGAACTGAAGAGGGTAAGTTTCTATTTATGTCAAGTTTGATAAACTAAGGAGTTTTTTTTTTGTCGAAAAAGTCATTTCATTCGTATTATAAAATTAAAAAAAATCAGATGTGCTTCTGAGCATAACAAATTTCAAAGGACTTGAGGTGGATTAAAAACCTAGTTAGGTGGGGGAGTATTATGAAATTGCGCTTTAACAACCCAATCTACAATCTTGTTTTGGGTCCTTGAACAATGGGTTTGCGGTAGCTTTTCACTTTTGAAAACAAGTCTGAGTACTCCTTGATCAATGCTTGTACTTTCCATGAGATTATATCTATGCCTTGGAGCATTTTGACCAAATAGATACTGTCTGACTCCAAATCTATCTCTTCAACCACTCTGTTTGCAAACCTACGTGAGTTCAAGCACTTCAAAGCATCCAATAGAGCTAAGGTTTCGGCATGAAGGGAAAATCGGACATTCACAGACCTTACTGCTCCTTCAACTAATAGCCCAGAGGAGTCTTTGCATACCCATGCCAACGTGCTATCAGCTTCTCCTTTCATGAACGCCTCATCGACGTTAATTTTCAGAGCTCCCAAGTGCAATGGAAACCAAGAAGTCTATGAGATCTCCTTATTTTTTATTTTTTCTTTTTTTATGGATTTCGAGCTTTATCTAATGAACTTCTCCTTCATTGCACAAGCTTTCGTGACCACTTCAAAACCGGCAAGGTTCCAAAAGTTTTTCCTTTTTTTTAATGGTTGTGTCCGACACGTTGGACATGTGTGTTGGCCGCATGTTCCATGCGTTGACCGAATATTGTAATCCCGACACGCGGTCAACGAGTGTTAGAAGCGTGTCCCCGCGTGTCGGACGAGTGTCGGTGTCTAACGCGTGTCCAACACCGACACGCACACCTAAGAGAGGTGTTGGTGCTACATAGCCTTAGCATCGATCATCAATAAAATTTTTGGTTTTCACGGTTATCTCCAATAGAAAGATTAATCTCTAGTTCCAGCCAATTTTTTTTTATTATCAAAAATAACATTTTATTTCATTCACTTACTCTGGACACAAGCAAGAAATATCGCAGTTTGACTGCAAACTAAACTACATCCCAAACAACTTCAGAAAAATAAGCTCCAGAGAGTAAGAGAAATCTGAGTTACACGTTCAAAGAGCAGATCTGTGACTTCTTCATACCATAATCAGCAGCCGATTACCGAATCCGTTTTTAGTAATGAACACATACCGAAAACTCTATCTATTGCTACGGTTTTACCTTTCAGCGGTGTGTGTCTAGATTTGGTGCCCATAATACCATCACTAAACAGAGTAAAAAGGTTAAACGAGCATAGATTTGACACGAGTGAGCTCCTCTGATCTCATTCGAAACTGAACTTGTTCACTGATAAAATTTGAGGAGAGTGAAACCTCAAAAATTATGCACGTAGAAAATTTTAAATCTAAATTAGATTGGAAAATGAAAAAAAAAAGATTTTTAGATTTAAGTTAAATCGGAAGAGAAAAGCTTTCAAACGAGAGGCCGACCCTTTAGAAGTTCACAAACGATGGAAAAGCACCCAAGTTGCGTCGTCGTCGCAAGTGGACACGCAAGAGCATAGGAGAGGCCGGCCTTTTAGAACTGCGTGGAGTTGGAGACTTTTGCCAATAGGCGACTTTGATGTCATGTGAATCATTGCAGCTGGAGACTGTCGGGCTTCCATGGACCAATGTGTTTGCATCTCGTTCCCCCGAACGTAATGGGCCCGATAAGTGGGCCCCCCACTAGTTGGATCCTTCAATCCGTATTCGTGTAACTCGGATCCAACCCATACTCAAATAACCCGAATTCTTGCTCTTAAATATTTTCTACCCAAAATATAACATACTATATAACACACTAATCAATTGAAATTAACCACTGGGAGTTACCCGAATGGCTATCTTTTTCACTTGAGAAGGAGGAGGTGGGGAGTTTGATTTCCCTATATTTTCAAGGGGGTTAGGAGTGGGAACGAATGAGTGAGGGAGCAGGGTTTTGCAACCTGCACACAGCACATGGATTGAACTAGACCAAAAAAATTAAAGTCAAATTGAATAAAAAGTAATGGAAAGATCATATGCAGCCACCAATATGATTTTGTGATATAAAATTTAGTGAATTTGATTTTCTAAATCAGCTTTGACTCCGTTAGGTGTCGCAATCAGAAGCAATAGATGTTAGGGATAATAGCATAAATGGATCGTAAACTTTGGTTTCATATGCAATGTTATTCATGAACTTTTAATTTGTGCAATGTGATCCCTGAATTTGACCCAATATATAATGTTGTCATAAAACTTTTGACTTGTTCAACGTGATTCCTCCACTATTGGTAAATATTTAATGCAATCCCTAGAACTATATGAAAATGTGTAAAAACATATGGACCACATGAAATAAATTAAAATTTTAGGGATGATATTCCATATTGAACCAAAATTTAGAGATTAATTATATCGTTGTCCAACTTATCATCCTTTTACTGTTTGTGGCTGTTACACAGAGTCAGTCTTGCGTTGGTTTGGGGGAATTTAGAGCACCAGAATTTTAGTCGGTCTAGTTGGCTAACCATTCAGTTGAAAGATCCCAAACGTGAGCATGGATACTTGGCAAAAGTTGAGTAACAGTAATTGTCTAAAAGATGGATCAGAGTCAAATCCATTTAATCCGTTTATGGCCGACGACACACAGGGTTAGCATGTTATTCGTACCAACACGAGTTGTTCAGATATATTTAGTCATGTTTTTCTTTTTTTTGGGTAAGGTAAGGGATATATAAACCTTTCAAACGAGCAACTAGTCGTGTTTATATACGACTAAACAAATTCTGGCACGTTTACATAGACGACTTCATACGTAGCCATGTTGTCGGTCCGAGAGAGAGAGTGTCTCCTTCTCTTTTATATTTTGGTCATTTGACAATTTATTTATGAGGGAATGGGCCTCATCAATGTTCTTTTTATGGACTGGGTCAGCCCACATTTTTGCGCTCATTTCCGTATTCATTAACCCCGTTAAGTGTTCAGATGTATGTGTTCCCTTATATTTCTTTCTAGTTCTTAACTCAAGTTTGTTCAAACCTTTTTTATTTATTTTATTTTTATTTTATAGGTGATGTTTTGTGTCATAGAACTTCTCCTAATTTCCTTTATTTTCTTTCATAAGCATCCAAACAGCAGTACAATATAATCTTTTCTTTTCGTTTCTTTTCTGCTTTTTCCCACGATCATTATCTGAATCCTTTGTATTTCCTCCTGATCATTCAATCCAAATAGAGTGTTAAAGTTGCTGAAGTCCTTATAATGTTGATAACTGCATTTCCTACTAATTTCACAGCCAAGTTATAGTTTTGTGTGATAAATTTTTCAAAAAAGTCAATAACTTACTGTTGCATTCAGTGTCAGTAAATTGCTAACGTTGCCGGTAAATTACCGTCAGTTGCTCGACCAACAAATTATCACTGGCATGATTTTACCATCTAATCATATCAGAAAGTTATGATGCATGGGTTTTCATTTTATTTTTAATGTTCAGCGTCTGCAAATGGAAAAAAGGGAACATAGACACTTCTAAAATGTATGATTGCACTATTCTCAGGCATGAAAAGACCAAAGTCGTGCAGACTCGATCTTTGGAAACGCACCCATGAACATATCTTTAGTCTGTATTGATACACCGCCAGTCTTTCCTAATTCTCCATCATCTCCTGTAGGAGGATTGTTCTCGGACAACGTGAGCAAGGCCCTAGCAAACTGGTCCTGAAAGTAGCAGTTGTCTGAGGCCATTTTCTCTACGGAGGGGGTGGTTGTCGGATATGAAGCCAACTGATGATCTACTAGCAATAGTCCCTTGTGAGCCAACAAGTGCTTGTAGTACATGTTGTCCTGAACCATCGGAGTCTCTCTGTCTTTCCTCGCGTGCCGCACTTTCTTCTGATCTGAGTCCGGCATTGAGCACCGGCCTTTTGGGTGTTTGGCCTAGTCCGGGTCTAAGGTTGGATCCATTGTGGGATAGAGTCTGTCGAATAGGTTGATGAAATGAACTAGACCAACTAAATGAGCTCATGATTTGCAAATAAATGCCAATTAATTGGGGTGCATTAAAACTATAGGGGAAAACTTTTCTCGCTGAAATTTTGGAATTTTATGTGAAAGAGAGTACAGATGTATAAAGATGGAATAAACCTTTTAATATATCGTGATAGTTTAAGCTCTTTAACACTACAGTTCACTTCGACGTTGAGAACGATGAACAAGATGAACCCTAATGCAAAGGACATATATCGTCTATGATACCATGATCCAATGAAAGTAACCACGCACGGATAAGACATGTTCAATGACACATGAACTTGGTGAACTAGATCAAACACTTACCTAGGAGAGCGATTATTCCTTCAACATCGATGCCAACAGACTGAAAACGAGAGAGCACCAGTGCCATCGAATCGTTATGGTTAGGAATGAATTCTTCCATCACAATTGCGTGACTTCTCTGCCATCTCTCCTTTCACTTCTCATTTCGATCCATGGTCCTTCTAACTGTACAAACCAATATATATATATATATATATATATATAACACAAATTTAGTATGGAAAATCAAGCTACTTCACAGACATTGATGATTCCCAAGTTCTGTAAGGGAATTGGGAAGCTTACGTGTATCGGTTTTGAGATATTTTTATGTTAAAGTTGTTAACATGAGCTGTCATCTAGGGCCTAAATAGGAGATTTTTTTTTTATTTATAGTCTTTGTGTATATGTATCCCCTGATTTGTAGGAGATTCTTTTGTTTGCAAAAGGTTCTAGGGTGCCTCACGTTTGTATATATATTTGTATGTTTACCAAGAGAATAAAGTGAGAAAGATTTCATTCTTGAATAGTTAACATGGTATCAGAGCTTAGGGTTAGGTTCTTGTGAGGACTGTACGTCAATCCTCGATTACGGCGGTCCCGCTCGCCGGTGAGCAGGCTGGGGGTTCGGGGCAGCGCCCCGAGAAAAATTTTCTCGCTCGTCTTCTTCATCGCCCGCATAATGTTGTCCTTCGCCTTGTTCTTGCGATCGACCTCGAATTCATGGCAGATGATGGCATTCCACCCACCGAGATAATTCCTCCGGCTCTAGCGAGGGTTGCTGCGAACTCTCCAGCGGGAAATCTGTAGTCTCGCACCACGCTTCGGAAGGTACTTCTTCTACTGATCTCCTTGAAACCCTGACTTCCAAGTTGACGCAGATCTTGACTCATCGTCAAGATTCGCCCTCTCATGCTGAAAACTCCGCCCCACCAATTGCAATCAAGTTGGATGGCCGTAATTATGGCCTATGGTCCCAAGTTGTCGAGATGTATATCTCTGAAAGGACAAATTGGGATATATCAATGGGGATATTTCTCCACTGCTTCCAACCGACCCTAGTTTTCGGAAGTGGAAGACTGACGACAGTATGGTTAAAGGATGGCTCATTAACTCCATGGACCCAACTTTGATTGGGAATTTTATCCGTTTCCCAACAGCAAAAGCAATATGGGATTCGGTGGCTACTACATTCTTTGATGGCACTGATGTCTCCCAGGTGTATGATTTGAAGCGACGTCTGTCTCGATTGAAGCAGGCAGGTGGCCCGATTGAAAAGTATTACAATGATCTCCAGGGTTTATGGTGGGAGGTTGATTTTCGACGGCCTAATCCATGACTTGTCCTCGAGATATTGAGCGGTACAATGCTCTTGTGCAAGAAGACCATGTATATCTCTTCCTTGATGGGCTTGATGATCGCCTTGACAACGTCAGGGCTGATGTTTTACAGATGCATCCCTTCCTGAAGGTGGAGCAAGCCTACGCTAGGGTAAGGCAGGAGGAGATACGCCAGGCTGTTATGTTGTCTTCAACTGAACCACCTAGCATCACGGCAGCTCTAATTTCACGTGGTGGGAAGGTTGCCTCACGCTTTCCCGAGGCTAATAATGAGCCCAAAGCTCTCCAGATGGTCCCTCCTTATGCTGCGTCTGGGGAAGGAAGGACTAACAGTGGATCAAAGGCTAAACAACGACACCCAGGAGGCTGTGCTCATTGTGGTAATTCTAGACATACCAAAGATACCTGTTTTAAGTTGCACGGTTATCCGGATTGGTGGAAGGAGTTACAAACCAAGAAAAAGACAAAATCCTATGGGACGGGCGCACGCGTCATTGGCTAGGGGGCGTCACCCCTCTCTTTAGTGCCGCGAGTAGATGCCACCAATACTTCTGATGCGACTCCTAAAGGTAACATTGGGTGTGCACTTGTCAGTACATCTCAGGGTGCCAGGGAGGGGTGGATCGTTGATTCTGGGGCAACAGATCATATGACACCCAATCCTGACGATATTATATGCTGCACCACTCCAAGGAGACAGAGTGTCTATAATGCAAATGGCACTAGCTATCCCGTCACTAGGGCTGGCGATGTTGATCTTACACCCTCCTTATCATTGTCTCACACTTTACTAGTGCCTTCTCTATCTAACCGTTTGCTCTCTGTTGGTCAACTCACTGATGCTTTGAAGTGCTGTGTTCTTATGTATCCCTCTTTTTGCTTATTTCAGGATATCCTCACGAAGGAGATTATTGGTCGTGGTACTAAAAGAGGGGGGTTGTACTATGTTAATGACTTTCATGCAGGCCGAGCACATCACACAAGCAGTGGTTAATAAAGAGAAGGCGATTTGGTTATGGCACCGTCGTTTAGGACATCCATCTTTTGGGTATTTAAAACATTTATTTCCAGACTTGTTTCATAATATGTCAGATATTGAATTCCAATGTGAGACATGTAGTTTGGCAAAGAGTCATCGTGTCTCTTTTCCTTTGAGTCCTACAAGGAGCACTAGACCGTTTTCTTTGGTTCATTCGGATGTGTGGGGTGCTTCACCTCTTACTACTCTATTGGCATTCGTTGGTTTGTGACATTTGTGGATGATTGTACTCAGATGTCCTGGGTTTATTTAATGAAGCATAAAGATGATGTGGCAGGAGTATTTCGTGTGTTTCATCAGATGATTGCAACGCAGTTTGGGACTCAAATTCGAGTCCTTCGTAGTGACAATGGTGGGGAATATATTAACCAGTATCTTGCAGCTTACTTTCAGGACCACGGGCTTATACACGAAACATCTTGCGCAAGGACACCCCAATAGAACGGTGTCGCCGAGAGGAAGAACCGCCATATCCTCGAGACAACACGGGCACTTCTCGTGGGTGGTCATGTTCCGTCTCGTTTTTGGGATTCTGTCGTGGTAACAGCCGTATATTTGATGAACAGAATGCCCTCTCGTGTATTAAATTTTCAGACCCACTCCAAGCACTTGCATCCCATGTTTCTCTTCCTTCAATAATGACACTACCTCCCAAAGTGTTTGGGTGTGTGGCGTACGTCCATCTCCACAAGAAACAATGGACAAAACTTGATCCTTGTGCGGTAAAGTGTGTTTTTATTGGTTATGGTACTCATCAGAAGGGATACCGTGTTACAATCCGGCTACCAAAAAAACACATGTCACAATAGTCACCTTTGTTAGTCTGAATTTTTTTTTTTCGGGCACCAAATTGTACCTTTCAAGGGGAGACGTCTGGTGAAAGGACAAATTGGTGGGAAACTGGTATAATGGCAGGGGTTGAGGATGATTCTACGGTTGATTGTGCTTTGGAAAAAAATAACCCAGCAACGTTTGCACCTGACAACACGAGGGTCGATGACATGCTGCAGTATAGTATGGCCACGGATCATGGTGAGACACGAGAAAATGAACAACAGTGCACTAAGGAATCTAATCATCAGGTTGGTTTGATACAAGAGACACTCAAGCAATCTCCACAACAGCCTCCTTCACTTCAAAATACCCCTCTTTAGTACCTGACAATTCTCTTGAGGATAGTCTTGAGGTAAGTTCTCCTACCACTCAAAATTTGTTTGTTGATACTGATGTGATATTGGTTATAAATTGCCCAACAGACATAATCGTGGCAAGGCTCCTAATAGGTATTCACCAGATGTAGAAGAACGAAGGTCGAAGTATCCAATCACCAATTATGTTTCGACGAAACGATTGTCAGAACCTTTGAAGGCATTTGTATCGAATGTCTCTACAAGTAGAATTCCGGCTGGAGTACAGAGGCATTGAGGGATCCCAAGTGGGTTCAAGCAATGCAAGAAGAGATGAAGGCTTTATAGAAAAATAAGACTCGGAGACTTGTAGAATTACCGAAGGGAAAGAAGGCAGTAGGGTGTAAATGGGTCTTCTCCATCAAATATAAGGTAGATGGTTCTGTTGAGAGGTACAAGGCACGTCTGGTGGCAAAGGGATTACTCAAACTATGGCATGGACTACCAGAAAACATTCTCTCAGTTGCAAAATTGAACACTGTGCATGTATTGTTATCACTTGTAGCAAATTTGGATTGGCCCTTACATCAATTTGATGTTAAAAATGCATTCTTACATGGAGATCTGGAAGAAGAGATCTACATGAAAATTCCACCGGGATATGCGTGTACTGACAAATCAGAAGTAGTGTGTAAACTTGAGCGGTCGTTGTACGGGTTAAAGCAATCACCACGGCTTGGTTTGGTCGCTTTAGCTCTGCAATGAAAATGTATGGGTACACTCAAAGTAATTCGGACCATACATTGTTCCTAAAACAACAACATGGCAAATTGACGGCATTGATTTATATGTAGATGACATGATCATCACAGGGGACGACCTTGAGGAGATCGCAGAACTTCAAAGGAGACTGGCGAATGAGTTCGAGATGAAGAACTTAGGGGGCCTGAAATATTTTCTGGGTATTGAAGTGCCAGATCAAAGGAGGGTATATTTTTATCTCAACGGAAATATGTGTTGGACTTGTTGGCTGAGGTGGGGATGTTGGACTGCAAACCTGCTGATAACCCCATAGTATAGAATCATAAACTTGGAGTTTTTCCTGATCAGGTACCGACCAATAAGGATCATATCAAAGGTTAGTAGGGAGACTGATTTT
>JAGVVM010007139.1:0-15076 GCA_019149425.1 Psidium friedrichsthalianum
AATGTTTTTCTTATAAGGAAAATTATCAAGAATTTCGAGCAATCATTATGTTCTCAATATAAAAGTTTCTCTTCCACAAAGACAAGAAACAAAGTGTAATATTAAATGTGACGGAATTTTCCCACCTAGTAATTTTAGGAGACGGTTTCGTATCTTTCCCGCAGAGTGATTTTTAGGATTACACCCAATGAATACGCTCGTAACAAAAACCTTGATCGATTAGCAAAATAATAGAAAAGAAAACTGAATGGTATAAAATAATTACCCAAATCTAGGAGCAAACAAGCCATCTTACGGTCCCATCGGGATTTGTCCCTAAGTACATGCTCTGTTCTAGATAGGGCCCACGCTCTGTTTTGAGAGTCCAATAATTATGAACATCGGAAACAAAAAAACGTGGATTCATCAACAAAAAAGATTAAAAAAAAAAAATAGAGGAAAATAACCTGGGTGGCAACATGGGCTCGTAAGTGTTGAACAGTGCAACTGCACGAATGCTTCCACGAGAAGTTCACCCGATTTAAGGAGAGTGCAGGGCTTTTTCCCGATAGAACAGCATTCACGTACTGGAGTGCACACATAGCGAACATGATCAGAGATAAACGAGCAGGAAAGGAAATCAAAGATTTGGGCATAATTTTACTCGCAATCCCATAAGTTTGAGGTCGCTGAAGCTCCATGGTCGCCTGGATTGTTGTTCTCCATTCACCTACCCACTTTGCCTCGCTACATCTCAGCAAGAGAAGGATCACATGGGCATACCTTTCCCTCATTTCGGAGAATAAAAAACAGCGAGGAGCAATCCTAGCAGCAGCATAGCAGCATGGGCAATTGTATCTCGGCCAAAATAACCACTAACGTGCTTTTAATTTTCTTAAGATTTAGCAGAAGCTGCCTCATTTGGATCACAAAGCACCTAATCAAAGTGTCTGAAGAGACTCGGAGGGAAATACTTTGCAGTTGCGAAAATAATAAAAAGTGAAATGACAAAGGAAAAGAGAAAGACTGGCATTATAACATTCCTCTGCCCTGGGCCTCCGTCGTCTCGTCACACGACTGGTGCGGCGGGCGTCTAGGGAGGGCTTCGAGTGGGATAGTGTGGCGGAGAAGTCGGAGGCAGGGTAGCGCCAACAGGCTCAGATCCAGAGGCGGTTTTTTGCAGACTGGGTGAAGGAAGGGGGCTGCGTTTTGGTCTTTGAGACATAGAAAAACCGGCTTTTTTTAAAGTCGGACGGTGGTGTCCCGGTTCGGGCTTTCTTCTTTCTTTTTCGTTTTAAGATCTGGACGATAATTGCAAATTCAAAGCAAAACGACAAAATAAAACGGACAGCTCGGAAGATTTTTGTGGTACATCTGCACAAGAAATCGGCGCGCATCTGAAGCACAGAACCAGAAGGAGAGAGGACGATCGCCGGCACATGGATCAAGACGCGTTCGGTCAAGGAGTTCTTGAAGCACTACTACTCGACGTTGGAGGCAAACCCGGCGGACTTGGGGAGCCTGTACCGGGAAGGATCGATGCTGACCTTCCAGGGTCAGAATTGCAAGGGCAAGGAGAGTATCCCTCGCCAAACTCACCTCCCTCCCTTCCAGCAAGTGCCAGTCAGCATCAGCACCGTCGACTCTTGCCCTCCATCCCCGCCGGCGCGTGATCGCCTTCGTCAAGGGCAACGTCCGGCTAGACGGCTGGGCGTACGCCCTCGATTTCAGCCAGGTCTCTCTCCATCTCTGTCGATTGATTGATTTCGCGTTGATCTGATTCGATGCGGGAGGTTTGTGCCGATGAACTGCTGTTACTGTCGGCTTTTAGGTTTTTTTCGATCGGTTCGTAGTGCGGACGTTTGTGCAAGAATTGGATGTTCTGTTGTTGAGATGATGCTATAGCGTTTTGTTTCCCGTCGTCTTGATTGGTGATGGTTGGACCCATGAATGAACCCTCTCTTAAATTAGCTGGTGTCGTGTTGGTGTTACTATTTTGCATCACACGCTGGTTAATGTAAATGTGATTTCTGGTATTTAATTTCCGATTGTATTATTGGCATGGATTTATTTGCTATGCTTGGGTTCTTTCTCCCCGTTTCTGTTTGATTGCAGACGAGCCTCTGTGATCTTGCATTTACTACTGTTTTTGAGCGTCAAAGGATGGTTTGGATGATAGTCTTTATTTGATTGAATATCACTTAGTGCGATTAGTGTGGTCCGTTCATTCATGCTAACAGATTACATACCCATAAGACTTACAGTGACCCGGAATTGTTGCTTTGATGAACTTTCAGAAGAAGCTATCTCTGCCACTTCTGTTAACATTCACATATTTGGTCTTTCTTCTGGCATGCTAATTGACTTACTCGTTTATGCTGTTCGGTTACTCAGAAGAAAGTCATTGATAATATCTCTTACTTCCAATCTCTTGTTTGAAAAGTGGCTTTATGTAGCACTGCATATGCTCTACTAGATCCCAACGCTTTGTTTGACATGTATTGGCTTGTTTTGACTTACCCCACTTAGGAAACGAAATTTGAAAAAAGCAACAACAAAATTTTACAGTCTTAAGAAACTTGTGGGTGTAAACAATGAGAAGATTGGCGCTGAGCAAGATGAATGATTGAAATTTAACTAGTCTTTACTTTGAGTTTTGGCTGATCCAATTCTTCTCTTAATTATGATGATTTAAAAACTCTAGGTTTGCCACCTATATCGACAGTTTGCGAATCTATCTATCTGAATTGTTTTATGCCTATCTATAGTTTTTATTGTCTGGGGAGTTATTTATGTAGTGTCTGCCGAACTGTGTTGCGTCCTTCATTCCGTTCCTACGCAAACACAGCTGGATGGATACACTACTTTCTTTTTCTCTTGCTGCTGATTTGACCCCTCGTGGTCTGCTCTTAAAGGAGCAATCGGCGAGGAGATTCTTGCTTTTCATATGTTGCCAGCTGAGCATTATGTGGAGAATTGATTCATGAAAAAATCGGATACATTTCCTTATTTCCTTATCCGAAAGCAGATGTTTTTGATGGAGGCTATAACAGGCCTTGTTAGGAAGTATTGAATGAGGACGAGTGACCTTTTGGCTCCCTTTTTCGATACTCTTGGGGTACTAAGTCAATTTTTCATGCTGTTGCTTGATACATCACCACTATATGTATTGCATTTTGATGATATATGATTTGTGTACATGTGAAATTTGCGTAGATACTCTTTATTTGCATAACGCTTTGCTGTGCTGTTATCTGCGCTCAGACATTCTTTTGATGCCAACACCACAAGGAGGCTTTTACATATGGAACGATATATTTCGTGTGGACAAAACTGCACAACTACAGAGTGTAGTCGCGGAAGGAGCTCCGGCACAGGTGTTGCAACAGTTTCTCAATCTTTAGAGACGGAATTCCCCATGATGGATAATTAAGGAAGTTAGCGCCATCAGCGAACTCAAACGCTACCTGTCGAATTTTCATTTATGCGTGAAGACAGGATTGGCCTTGAATTTCAAAGACAAAAACTATTTGCCTTGATTTTGAGTCAGTGTTTTCCATGTTCATTTGCCATATTGGTTGAAATGTCGAGAATGGCTGGATTTGAAATGGATTTTTATACTGGTCGTTTAAGTAGAATTTACATTCGAATTGAGTCGCCTGTGTCAGATTGCATGTCTCGAGATTGTGTGCATGCATGTATGGATGTATATGTAGAGCAGAGGATAGAGCCGATCGTTTTGCTTATAACCTAGAATTTTTCTCGATTTGTAAAGGTCGAGAATTGTTGACCAAAATGAAAACTAAAAAGGTCGAGTTTGTAGGACAATGGTGGTTTTTATTTTTTATTTTTGGGCAAATAGCGACTGGTGGATTATGAGTTATGAAAATTCACCGATTAGAAGCAGAAAGGATGTGGGCCTTACGGGCCCAAAGACGAAATCTGTTGGGTTTGGCATGAAGGAATTTGCGTGCAATAACGCTGCTGGGCTCGTGTTGGGGATCGGGGGCAATGTCGGCCGCCCAGACAAATCTGCTTCCAATGTCCCAATTCTTATTTATAGCGAGGATATGATATCTTAAATAATTGCAATTTTTGAATATCGAAGAAAACTATATGTGAATCTACGAGTTCATATATATGTCTATGTGAAATTCCGGGTGTTCCAGATTAAGAAAAAGGCAAAGTACATTCACCGCAAAAGTCATAGTAGCCAAAGAAGCAGATCATGGGATTAGATACTTGTCAAAAAAATTAAATCCATGTGATACCTGTCATTAATCCAAGCAAACGTGTCTATCTTTTGCATCTAGCAGTATTGCTTCTTTACGTCCTTGTAGATACATGTTCCTTTTGTGTCGCGCGTGGGGGTGTGTGTGTGTTTTTTTTAATTTTAGGAATAAATTGTAATATTCCTTTTTTGTCTTGTCTTAGTTCTCTTGTCACGATAATGGGAAATCGGTACTCGCTTATGTCATGGATAATTATTCAGAGCTCAGGAATTCTTAGTCCTTAAAAATAATTCAAAAGAATGAGTAAGCATAGTGATTTCAACTAAGAAAGTTAACCAGAAAAATAAAGGAATTGTATCGGAGGAACTCTTCTATGGGGTTGATCAAGAAAAAAAAACAGCTTGATGAAGAGCTACGTGGCCCTGAAATCAAACGTTTCGTCAAGAATGGGGAGACGAACAATTTTTCTGGTTAACTTTCTTAGTTGAAATCACTATACTTAGTTAACCAGAAGTTTAGATCCAAATTTGACGGCAGAAGGACACTTTTAGTGCCTTAAGTTATGTACAGTGATCACTTTGGTGCCAAAAGTTATGTACGGAGATCACTCTAGCAATGACCATCATGTTGGTCGTATGCTCCTACAAGAAGGAAAATGGAGTGTCACTTTCAAAAGTAATAAGTTAAAGAAGATATACTCCCTTTTTTCGGGTCATGGGTTTGCTATCGATTTGCCCCATTTTCTATTGGAACGTGTTACAATGGAGCGATTATAAGTTGGAATTGCCCCTGGACATGATCAATATTGGAAGTTTTCGTTTTATTCCATTTCGGATTTTGACTTGCACGAGGAAGAATGCGCATGAATAGGATCTTAAGAAGTGAGCAGAGATTTGAGAGATTCCGATCGCTCATCCACCTTAGTGGTAGTGATTAAAGACATGTTCCCTAGCTTGGCGTTTGCAAGAAGGAAGGAAGAATGTTACTTTTAGAAATGATCAAGGCTAAATAAGGATACTCCTTTCTAAGATTGAGGGACTCTAGCTTTGCGCTTCTTTCTGTGAGCTGATGCGGTGTGACCGGAGGATCAGCCAAGGGCAAAGCTCAGAAGAGTTTCGACTGGCCAATGGCCTGATATATGAATTGGTATGGAATAAGCCAAGTCTTCTAGCTCGATGTGACCTACAAGGTCCAAAACTCATGCAGAGATTGTGCAAAGCCAACCAAGAATCAATCATGCTAATGCATAGTTAGAGTTTATAACTTTCCCCCCTTTGCCCCTGAATCGGTTCTCAAACATATAGTAGATAGATCAATAAGACAAACAAGATTAAACCACACGCCAGTCATTTTTTTTTTTTGAAGATTTTTCTTGAAAAACCCTCTTCTTCTTCTTTTTTTTCAAAAACCTTGGGGCGAGAATTCTTGAGAAGCTCAACCCTCAGTGCTTCTCATGGATAACAAATTTTTCAATTGTTGGTTTGGTATGCCTCAACAATATTCCAAAAACGATGAAAAGCTTTTGTAATTTTATTGATCATAAATCGATCCAATTACATCTTATTGAAAATACAAATGCAAATGTTCCACAAAGGGAGAAACTTAACTCTAAAAATGAATCCTCAGAAATTAAAAATGCAACATAGACACCTAAAAAACAGGAAACACCCCACGCAGCGAATTGAATAAAATTAAATGTGTTACTAATTTGGGTCTGCACCCTCTTCCTCAAAGGGTTCTTCAATTGCCCGCGTGATTCAAGAGCCGATTACTCTACACATTCGGTTGACCAGCTGGTCTCAAGCAAGTCTTGGATACTGTGTTTGAGTATAACACAATTTAGGTAAAGTTTGCACTTTTTAAGTGAGGACATGCCTAATCTAGTAATTATATATATATAATTGGCATTCACTTAATTTCGTTTTTGGTCGAAACATAAGGGATTCCATTCATTCAATGGAAAAGGACTTATACAAGGTTTACAGAATCAAAACATAACAAATCGCATAGCGGCTGGGGTGGTTTTGCAATCCAATTAGACGGAAGTGCATTTCTCCGATGGGTCTTGGCTAGCTCATCTGCCGCTCTGTTAGCCTCGCGAGGAGTGTGTGACACGGTCTTCGGCTTAAGTTGGGCCAAAAGTGAGTTACATTTCGGAAACAAAGCTATGAAAGCCCATGGGCCATCGTCAGGTTTAGCCAGTATTAAGATAATAGGAATGAGAATCCTAACTCCCCTGTTCCCCTTGTACGACCAGGTCATTTTTGATGTGAAATGAGCTTATTGTAGGATAGGAGGTCTGGTCGGTATGTAACCTGCCTTTCTGGAGCCCTTAAAAATGGCGAATGGTCTTGTGGTTGCATCGCGAAACTCAGCGAGATTTAAACAAATCCATTGAAAAAGAAAAATGACAGTCAAATGCTACAGATTCTATTGAGAAGAAGAAAATGATGAAGTGCAGACCATGCTCGACCGCTCGTACACCAGTAGTCGGCATCACGAATCTCTAGATTGAAGCCCGAGGTCTCAAACCATACGACTCTCAATCTGCTTAGTATCTGCAGAACAAGAATCAATGGAAGTAAAACAAATTGGAATGACTTTATTCAACCAGCAGAACCTCTGGGAAACAATGCCGAAGTTACAGTAAAGCCAAATATCCATTGCAGCACATGGCCTCTTGAACATCCACAACAAAAGACAGCTCAATAGAAGCGAAATGAAACAATTAAAGGACCAAATTCTATGTCGGACTAAACGATGCCTAAAAAGAACTGTAATTCAAAAGAAGAGAAAATAACCGAAGCTTCCCGCAGCAAAGAAAGATCTTCGAATTTTGAACAACCAAAATGCGTAGAACATAAACCAGTAATGCGCTAGCTACATTACGCTACAAGAAAAGCAAACCTACATCAAACAATCGAACGATCGACCAAAAACGCCATACCTAGAATTCCCAATCAAGATTGGACCAAAAAAAAAACAAATCCCAATCAAGAAGAAAATCCTCAGTAGCTAACTCGAGAAAAAAGAAACTCGGCACACCAATTTGGTCGAAATCGGAATAGGCAGAACCGGTCGCACGGTCTTCCTCGTCCTCCTGGAGTCCTTCCTCAAAATGTTCTGAACAAACCTAACCAACAGATCCAAGCTCCAATCCTCGTCCTCGTCACTGCCGTCCTCGCTGTTGTATTCCTCAAGACTGTTGCCATACACCAAGTCGATGGCACGGCTCCAGTTTCTAGCGCCACCCCCTGCACCACAAACACCATAAGACGCGGCACTCGAAAAACAAGACCAAAACTTGCGAAGATCACGAAGAACGTCGCGGGCGCAGGACTTGTACGAGCTGCGCACTAGGGTTTATGGAAGGAGAGCGTGGGAACAGGGAAGAGAGCCTAAGTTTCAAGAGGAAAGTGGACTCCCAAAGAAGAGCAGGCTTCTAAGTTTCGGGTCTTCATTTTGATTTTGGGCGGATTCGGGCGAACGTTACGCGGAACAGTACTGAGGCCTGCGTGAAAATGCACTTAATTTTTGGAACTGTTAGGGCTTTTTTTTGACACCCTACCGAGAGGGTCCCAGAGCCATAATATACAAATGATGAATTGCGCATTTTCGTTGTGTACCCCATCTCGAATCGTGCATTTTGCTCTTGGCGCCTCATCTCTCCTCTTCGATTCCTTCCTGTTAGGTCGTGGCCACGGCGAAAAGGTTGGATGCGCATGACGTCGTAGTAGGCTTGGGCAAAGTGTTTGTCAAAAAGTTATTCTGAATTTTTTACGGGAACCCGGCGGAGACTGTTAATTTCTACGATGATTCGGCCATACTCACCTTCAATGGTGAGAAGAGCCGGGGAAGGGGAATATAATGGGGCAACTGATGTCCCTCCCCTGGAAGGAGTGCTGCCACTTGATCGACACTGTGGATTCCCAGGCGTCCTTCACCTCTAACAATATCTTTCTCCTGGTGGGCAGGGACTTCAACTCCGTCTCATTCGACGGTGAGAATTAGACTCAACATTTCAGTGAGGTCAGCTTCCTTCCCTCTCTCCTATCTATCTTATGTTGGCTAGGCTTTCGTTTCCCATTTGGTCCCTATTAGGGTTTTGAATTGAGCATGTTATCTACCCTGCCCTCAGGGATTCCTGCCGATTCCAAATCCTACACAAGGAGGAAATTCTGTATTAAATCATGCGGTTTGTGGGGGCGGAACCATAGAGCGACCGAGGAAGAAGGGAAAACGCCAAGTTTTGGATCAAGCTCCGAAACGGCTAGTCCTGGTTTCCGAAGAATGTCCATCTCTTTGAAGTGTCCGGCAAAAGTCATTTTCATTTCTTTATTTTTCAATTCCTCTGAACTCCGGCGAAGTAGGTCCTACCAGCTTGTTGGTAAAGGTTTAACTTAGGACTTTGTGCAGATAAAAATGTAAAAATGTCAGATATTGCTCCTTTTTGCTTACCTATGAGACAGGCATAGTTAGTTGAGGTCGAAAATCATATATCTGTTGCAAATCTTGCCAATGCTTGCAAATTATTTGGGAACACGATGAATTTCAGTTTCCTGATTTGTGCTATTTTCCTCTCTAGAATGATGCAGTTTGGCCAAATCAGACACAAATGTGCTCCATAAGGCATTGTCTTTTTAAGCTTGCAATATTTGTTTCGTTGAGTTGTTGTAAGTAATGGAATGCCATAGCTTTGCCTTTCGTCGAAGCGCATCATTGATGATAATCAATTGCTTACTGACCAGAGGTCTGCCTCTCAATATGTGCCTGAATTTGCATTCATTCATCAGAATTTTGTAGTTGGTCCTTTAATTTCTTCGATCACAATGATGTCTAAATTATATAGTTATGACACAGGTACCCATTTGTCTCTTTCTTTTTTTGTGAATGGCTCTTCAAATGATACCTAATTATTTTTCTTTAAATAGCGAGACTTCTGAAACATGCTTTCCAGAGGAAGCCGGTCATATTTAAACATGATACCTGCTGTCCATTAGTTGACTCTTCAACCATGACAATAGAAACTGCTAGATGGATTTCAATTAACATTGCTTGCTTCAGCTGTTTTGTCATCCCTCTTAAAAGATCACATGCTATGTCTTAAGGTTAAAGATGCGGATGAAGTATTTGTTGCTTAAGTTTGGAGTGTTTTGTGAATGGGAATGTGGAGATTCATAGTAGGGGTATAGATAAAGGACTTAAAGCAGGGCTGATGCTTGTAAAGTTGTTGAGCCTGCTACGAAAGAGAATGATCTATTGAGCTTCTTACACGTTCACATCATGAGAAATGATTTGACACTAGAGTTCACAAATCATCATTGTGCGGTGGACAGTAACTGCTATCCCTCTCTTTTGCAACCCAGAAGGTGAATAGATTGGATCGATCCCACTGTCCTTAATCATGGTTTTTGTAGCGGTTAGGATTGAGTGCCAGTTAAGTTTGTGTTGATATGAGTGCTGGGACATAAAATTGAAGTGATTTCGAGAAATCGGATTTTTGAAGGCATGAAGCGTGATGAGTTTAGGATACAATATATCAAGTATTGGCAAACTCACTTCCTAAGCAGATGTTGTTTTGTTGCTGATTGTTGAAAACATTCCGCATGAATTGTACCAACAAGTAGAGCATGTGTGAGCATCCCATTAACCAAACTAAGTTAAGATTGAGAAGCGCAAATAGTTGGCCAAGATCCGAGTCGATGGTGCGGCTCCAATTCCTGGCGCCACCCCTGCACCATAAACGCCATTAGATACGGCACTCAAAAATAAGACCAAAACTTGTGAAGATCGCAAAGAACGTCGCGAGTGTAGGACCTGTACGAGCGGCGCACTAGGGTTTGTGGAAGGAGAGCGTGGGAACAGGGAAGAGAGTCTAAGTTTCAAGAGGAAAGTGGACTCCCGAAAAAGAGCAGGCTTCTAAGTTTCGGGTCTTCATTTTGATTTTGGGCCGATTCGAGGTGAATGTTACGCAGAACAGTAATGAGGCCTACCTGAAAATGCACATAATTTTTGGAACGGTTAGGGCTTTTTTTTTTTACATCCTACCGAGAGGGTCCCAGAGTCGTAATATACAAATGATGAATCGCGCGTTTTCATCGCGTACCCCAGCTCGAGTCGCGCATTTTGCTCCTGGCGCACCCATCTCTCCTCTTCGATTACTTCCTATTAGGTCATGGCCATGTCGAAGAGGTTGGATGCGCATGACGTCACAATGGGCTTGGGCAGAGTGTTTGTCGAAAAGTTCTTCCGAATTTTTTATGGGAAACCGACAGAGGCTGTTAATTTCTACGATGATTCGGCCATACTCATGTTCAATGGTGAGTAGAGCTGGGGGAAGGGGAATATAATGGGGCAACTAATGTCCCTCCCCTGGAAGAAGTGCCGCCACTTGATCAACACCGTGGATTCCCAGGCGTTCTTCACCTCCAATAGTATCTTCCTCCTGGTGGACGAGGACTTCAACTCCGTCTCATTCGATGGCAAGAATCAGACTCAACATTTCAGTGAGGTCGGTTTCATTCCCTCTCTCTTCCCTGTCTTATGTTGGCTAGGCTTTCGTTTTCCATTTGGTCCCTATTAGGGTTTTGAATTAAGCATGTTATCTGAATTGATCAGAATTTTCTAGTTGGTCCTTTAATTTCTTTCATCACGATGATGTCCAAAATATATAATTATGACATAGGTACCCATTTGTCTCTTTCTTTCTTTGTGAATGGCTCTTCAAATGATATATGAATGTTTTTCTTTGAATAGCGAGTCTTCCGAACATGCTTTGCAGAGGAAATCGGTCATATTTAAACATGATACCTACTGTCCATTAGTTGACTCTTCAACCATGACAATAGAAACTGTTAGATGGATTTCAATTACCATTGCTTGCTTCAGCTGTTTTATCATCCCTCTTAAAATATCATATGCTATGTCTTAAAGTTGAAGATGTGGATGAAGTATTGTCGCTTAAATTTGGAGTGTTTTGTGAATGGGAATGCAGAGATTCATGGTAGAGGTATAGATAAAGGATTTAAAGTAGGGTCGACACTTGAAACTCTTTGCGCCTGCTGCGAAAGAGAATTGATCTATTGAGCTTCTTACACTTTCCACATCCTGAGAAATGGTTCGACACTAGAGTTGACAAATCATCACTGTGCGGTGGATAGTAACTGCTATTCCTCTCTTTTGCAACATAGAAGGTGAACAGATTGGATCGTTCCTACTATCTTTAATCATGATTTTGGTAATGGGTAGGACTGAGTGCCAGTTAAGTTTGCGTTGATAGGAGTGGGGAGACATAAAATTGAATTGATTTGAGAGATCGGATTTTGAAGGCATAAAGCAGGATGAGTTTAGGATACAAAAAATCAAGTATTAGCAAACTCACTTCCTTAACCGAATGTTGTTTTGTTGTTGATTGTTGAAAACATTCCCCCATGAATTGTACTAGCAAGTAGAGCATGTTAGAGCATCCCATTAACCAAAATGAGTTGAGATTGAGAAGCGCAAATAGTTTGGTGCGGCTCCAGTTCTTTGCACCACACCCTACACCACAAACATTATTAGACGCGGCACTCAAAAACAAGACCAAAATTTGAGAAGATCGCAAAAAAAACCTCGCGGACCCTGGACTGTATGAGCTAGGCACTAGGGTTTTGGAAGGAGAGCGTGAAAACAGGGAAGAGTCTAAGTTTCAAGAGGAAAGCGAACCCTCGAAGAAGAGCAGGCTTCTAAGTTTCGGGTCTTCATTTTTGATTTTGGGCTTATTCGAGCGAACGTTACGCGGAACAGTGCTGAGGCCGCTTGAAAAGGCACCTAATTTTTGGAACGGTAGGGCTTTTTTTTGACACCCTACCGAGAGGATCCCAGAGCCGTAATATACAAACGACGAATCGAGCATTTTCATCGCGTACCCCAGCTCGAATCGCACATTTTGCTCTTGGCGCACCCCATCTCTCCTCTTCGATTACTTCCTGTTAGTCATGGCCATGGCGAAGAGGTTGGATGTGCATGACGTTGCAATGGACTTGGGCAGAGTGTTTGTCGAAAAGTTCTTCCGAATTTTTTACATGAACCTAATAGAGGCTGTTAATTTCTACTATGATTCGGCCATACTCACGTTCAATGGTGAGTAGAGCCGGGAGAAGGGGAATATAATGGGGCAACTGATGTCCCTCCCCTAGAAGGAGTGTCGCCGCTTGATCGATACCGTGCATTCCCAGGCGTTCTTCACCTCCAATAGTATCTTCCTACTGGTGGGCAGGGACTTCAACTCCGTCTCGCTCGACGGTGAGAATCAGACTCAACATTTCAATGAGGTCGGTTTCCTCCTCTCTCTCTCCTCCCTGTCTTATTTTGGCTAGGCTTTCGTTTCCCATTTGGTCCCTGTTAGGGTTTTAAATTGAGCATGTTATCTACCCTGCCCTCAAGGATTCCTACTAATTCCAAATCCTGCACAAGGAGGATATCTCTGTGTTAATCACGGGGTTCGTTGGGGGCGAAAACACAGAGCGACCGAGGAAGAGGGAAAAATTCAAGTTTGGATCGAGCTCCGGAACGGCTAGTCCTAATTTCGAAGAACGTCCATCTCTTTGATGTGTTCGACAAAAGTCATTTCATTTCTTTATTTTTAAATTCCTTTGAACTCCGGCGAAGTAGGTCCTATCAGCTTGTTGGTAAAGGTTAACTTAGACTTTGATGTAGATAGAATGGTAAAAATGGATGATATTGCTATTTTTTGCTTGCCTGTGAGACAGGCATAGTTAGTTAGATTGCAAATCATATGTGTGTTGCAAATCTTGCCAATGCTTTGCAAAATTATTTTGGAACATGATGAATTTCTTTTCCTCATTTGTGCTATTTTCCTCTCTAAGATAATGCAGTTTGGCCAAATTAGACACAATATGCTCCACAAGGCATATTTTTTAAGCCTGCAATATTATTTCGCTGAGTCATTGTAAGTAATGGAATGACATAGCTTGCCTTCCGTCGAAACGCATCATTCATGATAATCAGTTGTTTACTGACCAAAGGTCTGCCTATCAATATGTGCCTGAATTTGCGTTCCATTGATCAGAATTTTGTAGTTGGTCCTTTAATTTCTTGGATCACAGTGATGTCCAAATTATATACTTATGAAACAGGTACCCATTTGCCTATTTCTTCTTTGTGAATGGCTTTTCAAATGATATACGAATGTTTTTCTTTGAATAATGAGTCTTCCGAACATGTTTTGCAGATGAAGCCGGTCATATTTAAAACATGATACCTGCTGTCCTTTAGTTGACTCTTCAACCATGATAGTAGAAACTGTTAGATGGATTTCAATTACCATTGCTTGCTTCAGCTGTTTTGCCATCCTCCTTAAAACATCATATGCTATGTCTTAAAGTTGAAGATGCGGATGAATGGCTGCATAAAAATTTGGAGTCCTTTGTGGAGGACTCATGGTAGGGTTAGATATAAGGAATTAAAGCAATGGTCAACGCTTCTAAAGTTGTTGCTAGTGAGCGGTAAGAGAATTGATATATTGAGCTCTTATACTTTCACATCCTGAGAAATGGTTCGACACTAGAGTTCACAAATCATCACCGTGCGGTGGACAATCATTGCTTATCCCTCTCTTTCGCAATCTGAAAGGTGTGAACAGACTGGATTGATCCCACATCTTTAATCATGGTTTTGGTAGAGCGTGTATGATTGAGTGCCAGTTAAGTTTGCTGTTGATATTGAGTTGAGGAGACATAACATTAAAGTGATTTCGAAAAAAGACCCGATTTTTAAAGAATGAAGCGGCGTTGAGTTTTTCGGGATACAATAAATAAGTATTGGCAAACTCATTTCTTAACAGATATGTTTTGTTACTGATTGTTGGAAAACATTCCTGCATGAATTGTACTAGCCAAGTAGAAGCAGTTGGAAGCATCCCATTAACCAAAAGGAGTTGAGATTGAGAAACCCGTAAAATAGTGGATCCAAGATTCGAGTCGAAGGCACAGCAGTCTAGTTAATGGGTGGCCAACACCCTGCACACAAACGCAATAAGACGCGGCACTCGAAAAAAAACAAGACCAAACCTTACGAAGATCGCGGAAGAATGTCGCGGGAATAGGACGATACAAGCTACGCACTATGGCGGTTGTGGAAAAGACTCGTTGAGCGTGGGGAAAAAGCGAAGAGGAGTCTACAGTTTCAAGAGGCGAAAGCGGACTCTGAAGAAGAGCGGGCTCTAACCCCGCCCTTTCAGGTGTCTTCTTTTGATTTTGGGCCAACCGATTTCTTATTTAGGCCGAAAACAATTAGGTGGGAACATTACCGAGGCCTCCGCCTAAAATGCACCTAATTTTTGGAACGTTTAGGGGTTTTTTTTTGGACAGCCAACGAGAGCCGGTCCCAAAGCATAATATACAAATGAGAATTCGTCGCATTTTCGTCCGCGTTACCATCTCGAACTCGCGCATTTTGCTCCCGGCACATCCCATTCTACTCCTCTTCGGTTTCTCCGTTAGGTCGATGGCCTATGGTCTGAAAAGGTTGGATCGATGACGTCGCAGTACGTAGGCTTAGCGCAAAGTGATTTTTCGACAGGTTCTTTTGAATTTTTACGGGGAAACCCGAAGAGAGGCCGTTTAATTTCTACGATGATTCGGCAATACTCAAGTTCAAATGGTGAGTAAAGCTGGGGGAAGGGTAAATAATGGCTGGGCAAACTGATGTCCCTCCCATGAATTAGGAGTGCCAGACACTGATGAAACACCTCCGGAGCTGGATTCATAACAGCGTTCCTATCACCTCCAACAAATGCTATCACTTCCCTCACTGTTAACGTCCTAGAAAGGGCCAAGGGATTCAACTCCCGTCTCAGTTACGAC
>JAGVVM010007140.1:0-21986 GCA_019149425.1 Psidium friedrichsthalianum
GGGATCTGTTGCTTTCTGCAGCTCCCTTACTTTAGATGAGGCTGACGTATGGTGGGGCTTGGGATTTGAAGATGCATGAGGGAGGTCGTTCGAACATTTCAAAGCTCAACGGCAACACTTCCTCGTTTCTGCATATGCCTACCAAATCAGAATTTTGCAGGTAGTGCTCTGGTGAAGCCGTCGCAGTCAATGTAGGAAGAGCGGGTGCGCAAATCTTGGAATGTCATTCAGGAGGTGATATGTCAAATAGGAGGCGAAACAGTTTATCTTCGCGGAGTGCCTCCAGAAAACCTCAACCCCTGTGTCTTTATTCTGTGAGAACTGTCAAAGAAAGAATCTAACGGATGATGTTCGGAACCGAAATTTCCCCACATTGGTCATCCCAAATCAAATTATCTCTAAAATTGATATATCGCTCGTTTTGATTAATTCACCTTCCATGTGAACGTTTTTTATTTTAAGAATTAGAATATTGTGTATTAGGAAATCACTCTTTTGCTTTTTCATGTATTCTTTCTTTAATTTGCTATACTTTTGTATTATAAATAGGATTATATCCATACAATTTATAAGTGAGAAAGTAATATACTATCTCGTATTTCCCATTTCTTCTTTGCTTTCTCTTCTCTAGTATCTTCACATGGTATCAGACCTCTCCACTGTGCAAACAAACACAACCTCTTGATATATATATATATATATATATATATAAAATCCTGAAATCTCCATGGAAAATTTATCCACCTTAGCCCCTCAATTAGTTGTAGTTTCTGAATCGAATGTTGCACCCTTACCAATCACAGCAATTGAACAATCTCAATATTCATTATCTACTTCAGGAAATCAATCCCACACCATTACTCTCCTAGCCATTGGAGTAAAGCTTAATGGTGATAACTCCGTTATATGGAAAGCAAGGCTCCTTCCACTTCTTCGGGCAAACAAACTTCTGCCATTGTTGAATGGTCATTACGTGATCAAGTGACGCCGGCATGGATTCTCAACACCTTAGCTGGCACAATTGTCGGACATCTCTCTACATTCACCTCTTCAGCAAATGCATGGCGATTTATAGCCACATCCTATGTAGCATGAAATCATGCTAGAGCAGTTCAACTACGGATGCAGCTACAAACACTCGTGAGGTAACCAAATAGTTACAGAATTTCTTCAACAAGCAACAACCATTGTAGCTAATCCACTCCAACAAATCAATAAACCCCAAAAAAAAAAAGTCAAAGATTCAAAGTGGCATACAAGAGCATCTATTGTCCTATTAACTTATCTCTTGCAGCTAATTTCCAACAGAAATCATCCACTAATGAATCAACAGCAATAGCCTTTATTAATCCACCAAAAATACTCAAAAATCTCAAAAATCCACTACATATTCGAAAACCATCAACTACAGCAAAACAGCAAAATTTCAGTTAGGAGGAAAGTCTCAATCAAACATTCAAAATTTCGATGAAAAATCTCGACTAGGAGGAAAGTACTCAGAAAAGTCTCGATCATTGGAGCAAGTCTCAATCATTCAAAGTACCCAGAAAAGTCTGAGAAAAGTCTCGATCATTCATGCTGAGGAGGAAAAGAGAGTGCCCAAAAAATTCTTGATCAAACAGCAAGAACAATCATCCACGCTCAGAAGAGAAAACTGAAGCTACGGGATTGCTCGAGGACCCCAGATCTAGACTCGCCGAGCTTGGGCGATGTCAAGTCTAGGGGCCAGCTACATCGGCTCTTAAGGTTTGCCAACCTACGCGACGCCAAATCTTAGCTTACGGATACTTGACGACCTCGGAATTAGAGTTTCTAACGAGCCCCGAAATGTTCAACGGTGAACCGGAAGATAGACAACTGTGGTGATCGGCAATGGGTGGTCAAAGGTGGCAGTGGTGGACAATGGGTGGTCAAAGGTGGCGGTGGTCAGTTATGGGTGGTCGAAGTTGGCTGTGACCTAGGTTTAACCATGTCAAGGAAAATATCTTGATTTTTTAGTATATATGTACACTATAAACTCCGATAACTCAAAAGGATCTTTATATCTCTAACAAGGGGCATCTACGCATGTTGAAGAATGCTCTTTAAACAGTATTTGCAAGGAAATAATACCAGATAATCACATAACGCCTCTTACAAAGAGACACGCCACGCTTAGGAAGCTTATCTACATTTCCTTTCGCACAGAAACATACTTAGTGCAAAAGAAAGCTTCACGTGGAGTACAGATAACACCAAGAAGCATCCCACAGAGCCTCGAGTACTCTAAGCCATGCGCGAGTCCAGCTCGAGCCTGCAAATATTTACAGTTTAACAGCGATCCCTCGCCACCAATATATCACAATCCCATATTTACATCGTCATCCTTCCACTAAGCAGCAATTATCTACAAGGAAGAGCTATTCAGGTCGGACGAATACAAGGTTGGGGAGATCGGTTGATTTAAGCTTCTTGATGTCAATCCCAGTCACCTTGCAACTCTCCAATGTCAGCGACCTTAAATTCTTCAGTGTCTTCAGATGCCGCAGTCCAGCACCAGTCACGCGAGAATTAGACAAATTCAACGACACAAGTCCAGTCAATCCTGCATTCACACGAAAACATTATTAATCCACTGTGAAGCATCAACTCAACGCATCATCCAAGGATATATTTAAGTTGCAGTATCCCACTCTCGCCTAACTTTGATCCATAGAACCAGAGACATCTCAGAGAAGCTAAAATAAGTCCATGTCTATGTAACTCAGTAAAGCATATTTCTCCCAAAGGGAAATTATTCACTAGAATAAACACAACGTACTAGCATATACCAGTTTCCAGTGAAATTTCAGTAAATAATAGTTCACTTTCACTTTCACTAAAACTTGGTTCAAAAAATTTGCAATATTACCTTACAGACGATGCACAACGTACATTCAAAGCTCAACGGTGCGCAACGGTCATATTATTCACGTTAATGGATGACCCTCAAGTTAAATCTGGACAAGCTAGAGTTTATATTCTTTTCACAAAGCAGGGGTCAAGAAGTACCAGAAACCAATTCCAGGGTCTTGTCCGTCAAGTTGCAGTTCTGCGATAAGTTTAGGGAAGTGAGAGATGAAAGATCTTTGATATTCTTCATGCCTGCATCAGTCAACCCCCCACCACATATTTCCAGGGACTGGAGTTTCTTGAAGTCTGAGTGATAAGCACAAATCGGAAGGTATCACAAAATATGTAGAAGTATCAGTCAACACTCAAACCAGTCTCCATTGACCAGAATATACATAGGACAGGTGAATAACGTAGCAAGGAAGTTGGGCTGTTCATCCGTGTAATGCCTAGTTTCTAATTCATATTTAATTAAATGCTATAACATAAATTTGGTTTCCCAATCAGCGGCACGACAAACACTACTGCTTATCTGTTTCATAATTAGAACCATCTTCATTAGATATTTCTTAAAGTATCGTGGTTCACAGGTCCATGTACGCATGCCAATATCACAGCACGACCATAATAGCATGCTTATGAAAAGGCCCCTGTGAAAGTGCTCTACCAGAATGTATTTTCAACACCAGATAGTTCATGGTACACACTTGATAAGGAAAAAGAGCAAAAGATAGGCACATACTTCGCAGGTAGGTGGTTCCAGAATCAGTGATGCGAGCTCCAAAGAGATCAAGGTGAGTCAATCCAGTCAAACCTGCATTAGTAAACCGAACAGAAAACCCCCCCACCCACCCCCCCCAAAAAAAAAAGAAAACGCACTTGCATTAGTAAACTCAACGACATAGAAATAAAAAAAACATGGAAATCATAAAGTCTAATGTAAATCATGGTTCAGAAAGTTCAGAAGGTCAAAGAAATTCCCACAAAACTTGAGAAAAAGTAAGCTGTTAAGACAACTCCATCTTTCCAAGCTATAATTAGCTCAAGGTAAAACAGAAAGTACAAAATGCAAAGCAGTAGTACACAAACAAAACAAACTAGAATGCATATTTAACAAAAAATATATATATATATATAAATACACAGACCCATGCTAGCTCTTCAGAGTTTACTCAGAAGATCATTAAGCAGAATACGGAATCCAAGCAATCTCAAACCCCAAACCATAGACAACACCTATCCTAAAAATAATCCAATCTTGGCTCAAGGAGAAAAATAAAGTCTTAACATTAGAATAGTGAAAAAAACTTGCCAGTAAGGGCAGCAAGTCAGTGTCTGTGATTTGGCGATTATCCAAATTAAGTGATTTCAGGCCAGATAATCCAGAAAGTTTTCTTAAACCTCCATCCGTAACAGCAGTGAAGGACAAATTGATAATCTCCAGATTGATCAGACCTACAAAAGGAAGATATACAAATTTGAGGTGAGTAAATTTCAAGGAAGTTAACTAAAACGAATTTCTAATATTCAACAGCAACCAGAGAAGAAATCACCTCATCCATCATAATCATTTGTGATAAATTAATCGGCAGTACCTGTTACATTTATGAAAGACAGACCATGCAGAAAGCACAAGCATTTCCATGGGAAGAAAGACTAAGGAAGACGAACTATACCATAAAGCACTTTGATCACTCAAAAGATGGGTGTCAAGAACCTAAGGCCCATGTAGAAACATGAAGATGCAAAATGACGCAGCATCCTAGTGAAACACCTTAGACTTCAAGTCAGTGTGGTTAGGAAGACGTGAACTGCAGGCCTCACAAATGACAGCGATCACTAACACTCCATATTAAGGTTATTTTGATCTCAGTTCAAATAGGCTAAATTTTATAGCCCCTCCTAAATCCAGACAGACTAAATTTAGTTTGAGTTTGATAACTGACCTATATACAAGGATACAGGGGAAATGGATAGCCTCTCTTAATTTGTGGCATGATTAGCTCCATTTTCAAAGGAACAGTCCACCAAATATGCCTGAAAGGCACAAAGTGACCTCTTCCATTGTTTACTATGCCAGAAAAACAAATTAACTCTACCAACAAGAGCACAAAAGAAGATGAATATCCAACAGGAGAAAATGTTCAGTACGACAAAGTCAAGATTGCAATCTTCTCATTTCCTAGAATACATAAGCAACCGAGACAGATCAGAAATTGAGAAAGAATGCCCAATACAATCATGCAACACTAGAGAAAATGTAATATGCACTCAGACAAGTCATCTATCATTTATCAAATTGACTTCAGAAATAGGCAATTGTCTCACCTGACAGATGGTGGAGCCCATTGCTCCCAACACCGTATCAGACAACTCCAAGCATTTCAAATGCCTAAGGTCTATAAGAACACAATTCTCAGTACAACGAAAAGGATGTACATGAAATACCAGGTTAAGAAGGGTAAAAGAATAAACTTCACCATTCATTTCAACTATCCATGTATTGAAGCAATCCAAATGAGATTAAGAAACTTTGGGGATTTAACTCTACATAATCCATGATAAAGATGTATATGCGCTCCAATAGAAACAAAAAAATCACAGGTTGAATTATTAAACAAGGATAAAGATGTATATCACTCCAATAACAACAAGATATCACAGGTTGAATAATTAAATGAGGATAAAGATGTCTATCACCCCAATATAGTGATCTTCATCCATAAATATGAAGCATGAAACTGAATTAACACTTTTGTCGAACTGCCTTTCTTTTTGCCCTTCTTTTTTTGTGGGTGGGGTTAAGATGGGACAGTTCATTCCTGTTGATGCTATGAGACCTTATTTGCAAGGGATCAAGGTGGCACCACCAAAAGCGACAGTGAGTTCAGTCACAAGAATACAGAGATCTCAAGGGAAAAAGAGCATAAACAAAAAAAAAAATATATATATATATATATATATATATATATCTACCTGCTAAATTAACCAGACCTCCATCACCAATTCTGCAATTTTCTAAATCCAAGCTCTCCAAATTTGTCAACCCTGCATTAGCAAAATAAATTATTACATGTAGTGAACAGACCATATACTAACCTATGCTAACTCCACAGGACATTAACTTTTTCAGTTAAGTATCGCTAATAACAGGCTTTAATTACAAACTATATTCAGAATACTGTCGAATAATCTAAGTAAATAGTACAGGCTTCACAATAATAATCAGTTGCAACTCTATAAATGAAATTGCACTATAGCACAACCATAGTATATAATGACTAACATAGTGTCTTTGCGTGCAGCTTTTGAACAAGAGACCGCTAAAATATGATAATTCCCAATCAAAGCTAGAAGACAGCATTAAAAAGAAAAAAGAATGACGACCTCCACACATGGTCAGCCACTAATGTTAGACATTTTGCAAATAGATCTCTCATACCAAGAAATCTGATAGAGATTTTTAGAAAAGAAACTTCAGATTTTGAATTGTACAAAAAGAATGAAGTACCTCTCAGGTGCACCAGGCAAGCATCTGTGATATCATTGAAACCCAAGTTCAACACCTTCAAATTACCAAGTCCTGTGCAGGCAACAAATGCGGTTACAAAGTGAATCACTCTAACCGGCAACGTGATGTGACCAAACTAATGACTCCATGCAACTTACGGGAAAACTTGTCACATCCCTCGTCAGTGAGATGACATCTGTTAAGATTCAGATATAAGAGGGCTGAGAGAGCTGCATGAAAAGAGGCCAGGTCAGCTTAAAAAAGAAAGAGAAAGAAAAAGAAAAAGAAAAAGAAAATGATGCTCAGAAGCAGAGAGAGTCCAAATGCAAGGTTTAGTAAGTAGTATGTAAGTTAACCTGTCTGAGCTGGGGAATACCCAAAGATTGAAAAAGAATGCTTATTCTCTTCTCCATTGATTACAAACTGTTTTAAGATTTTCATAAAATAAGAAACACAACCTACCCATACAAACATTAGTCATTTCTAACAGATCACCTTTACCATTCTCATAAGAAAAGCCACTCAGCAGTGTCCAGCTTCTTATAGGGCAACGGGAATTCTATATCCACCCACATAATCCTGTCTCCCTAGTGAGCAATTTTGATAGGTAAAAATAACTGTAACAGAATTGATAAACTGCAAACCTGCCAAGGAGTCCAAACATGCCCCAGTTACAGAACATCCCTCCAAGTTCAATACAGAAAGCTTATGGAGGCCTGCAATGACAAATGATTGTATGACTTGGGTGCACGGGCTCAACAACAGGATTACATTAATTAATGACGGAAGCCAAAGAAGATGGCTACACAAATAAATTTAGGTAGCTATATGCAAGCAAAAGATATCTAGTTGAATCAGAAAGATCAACAACTTCTTTGCAAGAAAAACCCTGGTTTCAACAATCTTGAAAAAGGAATTATACTTGAAAGTGCAACGAAAAGAAGATGTTTGCATTATTTCGTCATTGACCAAATGAATTCACAAACATTGCCTGAAACCAGTCAAGTCATGGCTAGCCATGCTTTGCCTAAGAATAACAGGCTGAATTTTCATAAATCCATCCTTCGTTCTATACTTTCTATATTTTCAATCAGTGATTGAGAGCTCTGCATGTCCATATTATGTTAAGACATCAGTAACCACAGTGGTTGCTTCATGAATTTTGAAGTTGCTCCTCAGGAACCAAAGTCACCTACTGCAGCCTAATACCCTTGCCTTTGAATAAAGCTTGTAGGGACATCCTAGCATGCACATATGCTATATCAACTACCACTCACAACTATGTAAAAAGCACCAGATCTCCTCCAACACAGCCGGGCGCAAGGGTGGTTGTACGTAGCCATGGCCACAGGCTGGGTTGCGCCCAGAACCAGCCCGGTCACAGTTTGGAACTGGAACCGGCCCATGGCATGAGGGCCCAGTTCTGGTTTCTTAAAACCTTAAACCGGGCCCGGAACCGAGTTCTGAACTGTGAAAATGGGATTTTTCTTTTAAAAAAAATTTAAAAAAAGGAAAGAGCCATTGCAAGCAACGGAACGGGACCACCAGTTCGGAACCCAAACTTAAGGGCTCGGTTCCAGTTCACCCTAAATTGGAACCGGAACAGTTCATGAACTGTCGCCATGACTAGTTGTACGTAAAGGTCAAGAAGTGGAAAGAAGTGGTTTGAATGTGTAACTCAACGCATGCCTTATATGATCATTCAAAAACACATAACAGAACTTCATGCTGTCGCTTCACATACGCTACAGTTGGTCACCAGAATTACCTTTAAGATGTGTGATCCCAGAATCTGTAATATTATTGCAAGAAACTTGCAACGATTTTAAGTTTGTAAGGCCTGAAATGTCAGAGATAATCAAGAAGAATTAGCGAAGCATGCTGCCGTCCGTATAATTGAGATAATCCAGTGCGCACGTATCACATTACACATCCATATATGTAATCCAACTCCAATTTTCTTTTTTCTTTAAATTTCAAGGTTTCAAACTCGACTCCTGCAATTATTACACAACACTCGCAAAAGGAAAAAGGAGCTGTACATAATCGAAAGGGACACCAATGAGTGTTCACAACCTATCGAAGATATCAGAGAGTGATTTACCATATTATGAAAAAAAATTAATATTAACTGAACAAGGCATTGAAGTGATCAACCACTATGATTCCAACGAGAGGAAGACCTTCACCCAAGTACCAACATTAACAAAATATAGACATTTCTACAAAACATAAGTACCAGAAAGAGGCCTCATATCAGCATCTGTTATTGAATGGCACCGCTTGATATTAAGAGACTCTAACTTCGATAGACCTGCAGTACATTTACTATAGCTATGAGAACAATGAGAAACAGAACAGGTTGAATCACATCATGCTTATTCTGAGAGGACATCAATGATATTTACGCCAGAACCAATGAATACTTCAAGTACACACCTTCAAGATAAATGAGTCCACCATGAATTTTCGGACAGTTCTCCAAATCCAACTTCACCAAATTAACTAAGCGAGCAAAGGCACTCATTCCCCGACTTGTAATAGCATCATTTCTCCTAAAACTTAGAGCTGTCAAGTTTGAGAGGCCTGCAGAATGAAAAGGGTGTCACACTTATATCCAGGAAATTATATCCTTGTGATGCAAGACCAAACCAGAAGGTCCATAACAAAGCCATCCACAGTGTACATATTAGCTGAACTATACCACTAAGAATTATTATTTCCGGAATGTTCATCCTAAGACGAACTTCAAACACACCACAAGCTTAAAAGAAATGCTCATTAAATAGATTATTAGGCTACATATGGTATGATTGGCAGTTTAGAAATCATGAGGCATTGACCAAGGAATCATGCTAATATAGTCATTAGGCAAGTACCAGTTTCGCTTAGCCTCCATATGAACTAGTTGAGTCACAAGCATGTTACTGTCCTTCGTTGGATGCTCCATGGTTATGCAAGTGAGATTTAACTGGGATATAAGTCTTGAGATCTTCTCCAGATTATTTACTGCATTATCAATGTATCGCATAGAAAATACTTCACTTATTTTAATCAACTTTCTCACACTACCAAGAACCATTTGTCCAGCTTCTATGGAGCAAAAAACAGTCTTCAAAGGACCAAAAGAATAAGCATGGAAATTGCAAGCAAAAACCTAGAGGGAAACACTGCCAGGGCCTACCACTGAAGTGTTGGATCCCTTGATCTGATATCTCGTAACAGTAATTAAATTCAAAGATTGAAGGTTCGCGCAATCTTTTAGACGAGTTACTCCATCATCAGAAACCTTGGATCCAGAAAGATCAACAGAAAGCAATGATGATCCTTGAGAAGAAATGACATCCAACCACTTGTCATCGACTCCAGGGTACTCACCCAAGTGCAAATCCTGTCAGATCCAACAGAGAGATGCATTAATTAGATATCACAGGGCATAACAACATCGACAGAGAAGGACCATATAGGTATAAACCCTGAGGGCCATGTTGTAAGGCATTACCTGGAGAGCACAGTTTCGAAATGCTTCAAGAGAAGCATAAGTCAGATGCTGAGAAAGCACCGATTCATTGAAGATAAGCTGAGTAATGTCCCTTGGTAGAATTGAGAAGGTTTTATACTTTTGAATATCCTGTTGGGAGAGAAATATGTGAAGAGAAGGCAAGGAAAGGAAAAAATGAGAGAAAGGGCACATGAAACACAAGAAGCCGCGCTCCACATTGAGACGTGTGAATTGAAAGTACCTCAGTTATCTTCTGCACACATAGGTCCATAAGAGATGGGAATTTCCCTCTGTCATGCCGCATATCACTGAAGGAACGAGAAAATGAAGTTGATAGCCACTTTGAACTCCCGCTCTTGGAAAATCTACCAGACACGGCTCCATGAGGAACATCTTCATCATCCTGTTGATTCCTCTTCCTAGAACAAGCTCCCCCATTGAGGAAATTCTTCAAGTCAATACAACATAAGCCTCATGAATAATAGAGCACAGCGCTACCGCAACCCATTCTATCACCCAAAATGAAAAGGTATTTATTATCCCCTGTAGAGTATAAAAGAGACATTACAGCATGACAAGTCAGCCCAAACAGTAGCTCACAGCAATTGCCCTGAGAACTATCGGGCACCAACAATGAAGTATTCAACCATGAAATAAAATAACCTGTCGCTCAGAACAACCAAATGCAGCAGACATGCCCCTAAAGAAAAGAAGCATTTTATTACATGAACACTCATCACATGTACCAACTTGCAAAGACCATGTAACGAGACAATAAGCGTTCAGCTCATGATAACTGCAGTCCAAGAGTGCATAGTCGTTGACAGGAAAACTACAACAAAGACTCAATCTCATCACTCTCTTGAAGGCCACATATAGGATCAATTTGAGGGGAAATCAAAGATTACCCCCTTTTTTTTCCATATAGTAAACGACTGAATGATTACTCTGATTGTATTGGAATCCATACTTAATAAGTTACATAAAACTCCCAATAGAGTGCTCGGCCACCGAGGGCAAAAAGAAGAGAGAAAAAATTAATCATCCCAGACTGGCCAGTAGACATTGGGAAAAGGTGAAGTTTCAAAATAAACCCATCGATTGCAGATTTTGCATACGCATAAGTGGATTACACAGATATAACAGAATCTCGGCGGCAGCATAAACACTGGATAAAGCTTTTTCTCTTTTTCTTTTGGGTTTTTTTTTTTTTTGTGGGGGGGGGGCAAAACGTAAGTTTTTTAAGTCACCGAGATACCATTACACAGGGAAGCTAAAGCAAATTGGCCTCCGTAAAGTGAATTGAAATTACCACCCTTTTTCATTTTTACATACTTATGAGGCATTTCCTCTATTTTTCTGACATCTTAATCTTTTCCACGAATAAACACGTGAAAAGGAGCATCTTACGAAAGAAACGAACGAAACGTTGTCCGAAACTACGGAAGAAATTCGAGTAAAAAATACACGAACGCCGGCAAAGGGAGCTCAAAATCCAGTTCGAACTAGGAAAAATATAATAGCGTTAATGACGATAAAGCATACAAACACAGAGGTCGAAACTCATTACACAAAAAAAAAACAGCGATAAACTTATGATCATCGAAGGCTGAAATGGAATTAAAAAAAAAAAGGTCCTCACTACGCAGCAAAATGTGTTCTTCGATCATGGTACTCCGAGACCTCAATCCTCCAAAACGACGAAAGATAACATCGAGGTGTCATCGCCATCAGTTGAAACCGCGATAAACTTATGTCTTCGCTTACGTTAAACTACGCCTTCCGAATAAGAGAGAGAGAGAGAGAGAGAGAGAGAGAGAGAGAGCCATCAGGTGATACCTCAATGGCATCATGACGATTGAACTCAACGTCAGACCTCCATCGACGGAGAGAGAGCTCGATCTCGAGAGAGAGAGGTCGCTCGAGAGACGAAGAGAGAGGAGCTCTCTAGAAGAGTAAAAGCTGAGGAAGAAGAAGAGGGGCAGTATCACCACTGCGTCTCCGAAGCTCTAGCTTCGGGAGATCCGAACCAAGGAACGATCGCCACGCGCGGCTCGGAACCAGCGCAGCGGCACAGGCTCGGAATTTCGCGCGGAAAGCTTCGGGAGATGGAGATAAGGGTGTGGGGGGGACGGGCCCCACATTCGGGGGATCGTTTTCGTCCGCCTTTGCTTTATCCACGGGGCTACGTGGGCCCCGCGAGTTTAGCCTTGCCGGATTATGCACGCAAGATTTAATTATAAATTTTTAATTAATGAGCCAAAATGGGGCTTAATTATACTTATGATACTTTTGTGTCCCGCACTATTCCTCGAATCAATCAATCGATCGATCAATCAATTCAATAATCGGGCAAATGCGGGTCGTACGATACGGCGAGACAAAAAATCCGTGTGCCAATAGTAAAACACTACTTCTCTATCCACCACTTGACGTTTTGGAAGCGACGGGGACAAAAATTGGTCGGTCGCTTCATGGGCGGCTTTATCGTACCTTTCCTCTGACCTCTTTCTTCCTCTTCGAAGGAGCATCAAATTGAGAATTCTATCGATCTATCAATCCGTGTGAAAAAATTGAAAAATGGATTGTTGATAATGAAACCCACCGCAATATCTGGTGACGATGGAAGAAACCGATAATCCGGAAGTCGCGAGATTTTGAAATCGGCGGGGTTGTTGGATGTAGAATGGATTTTTTATTCTCGTTTCGGGTTTTAGGACGACGGGCTTCCGATTTGGTTAACGACTGAACGTTAAAATTTGGAATGTGTGAGTGATTAGATATCTGAGCAGACGTTAAGCCATGGTTGGGCGAGAGTTTGGCGTAGCTCCAGTACTGCAGTCTATGGGCACGATTAAAGCACAGTGGAGCGAGGACCATTCCTCCCAACTCATCAACCATTTGTTTACTCCTTTCAGAAATCTTCACGACCGATCCGGGTTTTAAATGTATTGCCAAAAGTCGCCTTCGGCTCGTCGATTTGGAGGACGAAACGAGGGAAAAGGATGTGATGAGGATTGCTTGGTCGATGCGGCTTCTGAAAAGTCAAAGAAGTTTTCTTCTTTTTTAGTGGGATGGAGCCGATCTTGTTGATTATGCTTGCAGTCCAGGTCTTGCTCTTCCTCCCTTACATCCGACTAGGATTGCACGCATAATCTTGGACCATGGAACAGACCCACGACCGTGATTCTTTCCATAATGGCAATTATGGCGTGGATTGACCGGTTGGTTTTTTTGCTCTGGGGACCCACGTCTCAACGCTCAACCACCTACCCCTTTTAATTCCCCCAGTATGAGTAATTGACATTCTGAATTTACCCTCTGTGAAATAAATCGTTTTTGCAGATGTGATAACCGAAATTACTGAGCCAGAACACCTTTTGTATACAGTGAACATTCACGGATTAAGTTTGTCCGAAATACTGATCCGTTCAAGGACTTCACTGCAGCAAAAAGTCAGTAAGGAGTTTGAGAGTGCAGACAAAAAATCATATGGTCCTCAGTTTCGCCGTTACAACTAGATTCGTGCAAAGTTATGCCAGTTAAAGCATGATTGGCGTGCTGTTCAACCTGCCCACAAGCCCCAATGAACAACTCTGCGTCAGTCGACCAAAACTTAAGATGTGCGAGCTCTCTCACCGTGACAATCCCAGATAAAAGAGGAGTAACGTGTGATGCACAAGATGGCCTGAAATTCCTTATGCCATCATGGTTCAGCTACAACATGAAGGCTTTCTACTGCTACACAACTGAGCAGTCACCCACCATTATAAAAACCCTAAGGAAAGAGTGAAACCACGAGCGCCACAGCCAGGTACTAGTTAAAACTATTTTGGCAATCAAGCCACTCCTACACTTTAAAACTCTGCCTTAAAGATGATTTTGCTTGCACCTTAACGCTCCTAGAGCATGATCCTATGGGGAAGTTATGCTAGCAAACAGAGGTATAGGAGAGTTCACCTTCAAGAACGCCTCAACAATACTGTATCCACAGTTTACCAATCAACAGTTAATTTCTGTTTACCTTTGCAAAGTTGATGATCTGATCCTCACAATGCAAAAGCAGCTTTGGGCAATACATAGAGCTATGGATAAGGTTATGCATAAGTGCGAATTAGTGCGAGAACTAAACACAGAAGAAAAGTCATCAAAAATATAGAAATTCCAGAATTTCCTGAACGGTGAAGCAAGAAGCACCTCTCCAATAGAGACATACCGCAGTGCAAAATCCTACATGCATAATCAATTGAAGACGAGGTCTACTCCTTAATTTTCACTAGCATTCAAGCAACGCAAGGCAATCAAAGTCAACAGAAGATTTCATAAATCTGCTGTGGACCAAATGCTAGATAAAAAAGCACAGCTGAAACAGTGACCACGAGATCCCAGATAACAAGTAAGTAAATCCAATCAATTAATGGATGCTTACACCGCATTTCTTTTGCCAAAATCCCATGTTATGGGTACAGATATTATTGCCAGAAAGGTCACAAATATGTAAGAGACTAAATCGAACTACATCAACTGAAGCACCATAACCAAGGCTATAAATATGCAAGAGACTAGATCGCACTACATCAACTGAATCACCAGGCTTTCACAGCGCATTATCAATCAGTCAGGCAACTTCCTCGAGCGGAAAACTGCAAACTTGTTGACATCTGAACAAGAGTACCTTATACCATTCTCCTCCAAAAACCCTTCAATCAATTTCTTGTCTCTCTTTGGCTCCGTGCTCTCACATTCAATCTCGTAACTCGTCCCAAAATCGTACATTGTCTCATCAAGCTCCAATTTCAATCCCTTCCAATCATATACCGCCCGCACATTCCTAAATCCACCCAGACACACCAACCCCTTCACATTAAACTCTCCCCTCACTCTCCTGATTATATCCGATGAACCTAACACCAAAAGGCGCCCGGTTCTTCGACACATGCTCGGCCCAGAGAAGGGTCTACTGATTCTTCCTGCTCCTCGACGCGGCTAATGCCGCTTGAGATAACGGGTTTGGCCTTGAGGAGAGGACACAGCGGCAATCGAGGTCATAAAACCGAAGGCGCAGTGCGGCGAGGTTCTTGACAAGCTCCGAGCCCTCGCCGTCGAAGAAGATATTCTCTTGGGCAAGGGTTTTGACGTGGAAGGGGGAGAGGGCGTCCGAGACCTTCTGGTGAGCGGTGGAGTCCGGGAGGCGTAGCTTGATCTCCACCTCCATGGGAGTAGCGGAGCTCTTAGGGTTTGGAACGATGCTTGGCTTGTGGTCCTAAAATGGAGGGGCGTGTCAAGTTCTTGTTTTGGTGGGTCTTCCTCCATTTTCCACCATCCCAACGAGGGAGGAAGGAGCTGGGCCTGATAGAGCTATGGCGGCTGGTTAAATTTGATAGCAAACTGCGGCAGAGAACTTAACAGCAAGAGCTTAAAGAGAGACAAATTATTCAAAAGAATCGACTTGAACGATTTTTTTTCCCTTATGTCAAGGGGCAAATTCAGAATGAGAATGAAGAGATTTTAAACTCAGTGGAAGCGCGATTCAATCACTGTAACATCAAAGTACTCGAAATTCTGCAATTTACCTGAACTTTTCAGCATCAGGACGAACAGCAAACAGGCTTGAAGGACTTCAATGCATGGAGGGCGGGCAATGTCCAAATCTAGGCCAGCGTTCCGCCAGACAATTGCTATCTGCTTGCTCTCTTCGGGGCGAGTTCGACTACGTTTGTCTTGTCTTTCTAGAAGTATTCTGACGGTGTCGTAGCAAGGACTGGGAGCTTGGGAGGTAAGCAGAGAGCATCGTTAAACACAGGCCGCTGATCGAGTGAACTGATCACAACGTTTACGCGATATAAAAATGTTTATTTTAAATTCCATTTATTTTACGACGAATAAATAATTGAATTTTTTTAATAATCACTTGTTATTTTAGGTTCCGTTTATTCAGCAAATTTCAAATAAATGTATAAAATACTCTCATTCTCTCAAATAAGAGCCGAAAATGAATATTATTCAAATGAATATTTGAAGTACTCTTGTTATTTCAAAAAAGGATATATCTAAGGGCATTTTTGTTATTTACTTTATTCTTTTCACTTTTCTCAATCTTTTTCTTTTATTTGTTGCGGCGTGCAAAGGCAGCCCTCGCCAGAGCCCTCACTAGTAACCGCCATCATTGAGACCAGTCACTGGCAAAAAGGAAGAAAGGAATGAAAATGAAGAAAATACTCTTGATCAAATCAATCTTCGAAATAAGATTTTTAGTGAAACAAGATTTATTTCAAATTTTTATTTGAAAATGAGAGCACAAAATGACATTATTAGAAATTTATTTATTTTATATAAATAAATGACAGAATAATCGCTTGTATTATTTAAATAATTAAGTATTAAAAATATTTATTATAATCAATAATAGCAAAATTCATTTTTAAAAATATATTTTTTAATTTTTTTTTGTGAAAATCTAATATACCCTTATTATTATCACAAATTAACATGAAATTAAGAACGAATCTGGAGCTAGAAAAAAAAGAAACATAGGACAACAGTGGATACATTTCAAATATCAAGTATTTTCTATTTTATTTGCGATGCAATCAGAAAACTTGGCGGCAAGTTACCGGGTCGGCCTCATAATATCGGGTACGGATCTCCATTCTCAATATCAAATCTCTTCTCTCCCTCGCTCTCTCTCCACTCGCTTCGCCGAGCGTCGCCGCCTCCGCCGGTTCTGCCGCCGCCGCGTTCCGCTCTCCTGCCGGCATCGAAGCGATTCGCCAAGCTCTGCCTATCACTCCAGGTGTTATCTCCTCAATCCACTTGCTTCTTTAAAGGACAAGTGTTCAACCAGTTCTATAGCTCCGGACATCGTTGCCCGAGAAATATCAGATTAGGGTTTCACGCACTTCTACGTGGAGAATCTCGACAATACCTTTGGCATGTCCATCGCTCCAAGGTTCCACAGTCATGGAGGAGGAAGACGATTACGTCGAGTACGTCCCTGTCGCCAAGCGCAGGGCGTTGGAAGCTCAAAAGATCCTCCAGCGCAAGGGCAAGTCGTCTTCTCTCGAGGAAGACCCCGAGAAGGCGAAGCTGGCAGAAGTCAAACCTAGCCTTCTGGTGAAGGCGACGCAGCTGAAACGGATCAACCCGAGATTAGCCCCACAGAGCAAATGGTGCAGCAAGAGAAGGAGATGATCGAGCACTTGTCCGATCGCAAGACTTGATGTCGGTACGTGAGTTGGCAAAGGGAATTACTTATAGTGAACCGCTGTTGACCGGCTGGAAGCACCGTTGCCAATTCGGAGGATGTCGATAAAGCAGTGTGATTTGATTCGGAAGCAGTGGCATATTATTGTCCACGGAGAGGATATTCTGCCGCCAATAAGAATTTAAGGATATGAGGTTTCCCGACCCTATTTTGAAGATGTTGAAGGTGAAGGGAATTGTGCAGCCGACGCCAATTCAGGTGCAGGGTCTTCCCGTGGTCTTAGCAGGGAGAGATATGATAGGGATTGCATTCACGGGGTCAGGGAAGACTCTGGTTTTCGTGTTGCCCATGATCATGATTGCTCTTCAGGAGGAGATGATGATGCCCATTGCACATGGTGAAGGACCATTCGGATTGATCGTCTGCCCTTCAAGAGAGCTCGCTAGACAGACATATGAAGTTATAGAGCAGTTTTTGGTTCCAATGAGAGAGGCTGGTTATCCAGAGTTGAGGGCTCTGCTTTGTATTGGCGGAGTGGATATGCGGTCGCAGGTGGAGGTTGTGAGGAAGGGATTGCACATTGTTGTTGCTACTCCTGGTAGATTGAAGGATATGCTGGCAAAGAAAAAGATGAACCTTGACAATTGCAGGTAACATCCATTAATTCATCATTATAGACCTTTTGATCCTATACGCTGCTTTCCACAACTTGTGGCTTTCTTTGAATAATTCTATCTGCAACTGTTGGTGTATGATCATGCATTGGCAAGTTGATTGCTTTGCTATGGGTAGGAAGTTATTAGTGGACAGCAGACTTGAAACTGCCAAGCACTGATTGTTATCCCAAGTCTGAAGCATCTACATCAAATCTTCAATAACTAAGCGCTTAAGTCGAGTATATTTGCGTTCTTTATGCTTTAGTTTTTGCTTCCGTTCTATGTGCCCATTTGGGTTCCAATGATCAATTCTAACATGGGACGATGATCAAGATTGATTTTCTTATGCACTTTTGTCTTAAAATTCAAACTTGTAATAGTGGGGACAACTATGCTGATCTGTTGCTTTCTGCAGGTACCTTACTTTAGATGAGGCTGACAGATTGGTGGACTTGGGATTTGAAGATGATATAAGGGAGGTGTTCGACCACTTCAAAGCTCAACGTCAACACTCCTCTTTTCTGCCACTATGCCTACAAAAATACAAAATTTTGCAAGAAGTGCTCTGGTGAAGCCCATCACTGTCAATGTAGGAAGAGCTGGTGCTGCAAATCTTGATGTCATTCAGGAAGTTGAGTATGTCAAACAGGAGGCGAAGATTGTTTATCTTCTTGAGTGCCTCCAGAAAACCCCACCCCCTGTTCTTATATTCTGTGAGAACAAGGCGATGTGGATGACATTCATGAGTATCTACTTTTAAAAGGAGTTGAAGCAGTAGCCATTCATGGTGGCAAAGACCAGGAAGAGAGAGAGTATGCTATTTCATCTTTTAAGGCAGGCAAGAAAGATGTCTTGGTTGCCACAGATGTTGCTTCAAAGGGGTTGGACTTTCCTGATATTCACATGTGATCAACTATGACATGCCTGCAGAAATGAGAACTATGTTCACAGAATTGGTCGAACAGGTCGATGCGGAAAGACGGGAATTGCTACGACTTTCATAAACAAGAACCAGAGTGAAACTACACTTCTCGATTTGAAGCACCTGTTGCAAGAAGCAAAACAGAGGATTCCTCCAGTGCTGGCTGAGCTGAATGATCCAATGGAAGATATCGAGGCCATGGCTAGCGCCAGTGGAGTGAAGGGATGTGCATATTGTGGTGGTCTTGGTCACCGTATCCGTGATTGTCCAAAGTTGGAGCATCAGAAAAGCATGCAAATTGCCAGCTCCAGGAGGGATTACTTTGGATCCGGTGGATACAGAGGGGAAATTTAGATGCCAATATTTTTTCATATGTATCATCTTGTCTCCTACTTGTTTAACGATCTTGCTATCAGTTGTGCATTGTGTGAGTTGGTTGCTTTGGGGCTGCTTCCCTCCAATGATAATACGACGCCATAGTTCAGTGGGAAAGAAGCATTCTGGTTTTGAAGTGTCCTCGTATTTTGTAGTACTTATCATGTACACGATAGGGATCTCATACTACGGCCACACTAGGCATTAACTGGTTTAAATTGTTTGAAGTTGACGAAACAAATGTCAACGAAGTCAATTCATTAACATATTCATGGGATCACATGCATATTTAGCATATTCATTACCCTTATCTCCTTGAAACTAAAGAGTCAGCTTCTTGTCCGCAGACACACATTTCAAGGAGGGTAATATTTTCTTCAAATGCGCAATTTAAGCGTATCCAGCTTGACTGGTTTTTGGCTTTAAGTAATTGCTATATGCAGTTTGTCTGTTTCCTTTTATTAACAGGGTAAGAGTTTCTTTACAGTTTCGTGGGAATTTTAGTTTCTGTAGGCTTCTTTTTTAATGTTTTTTATCAGGGCATTTTTGTATAGAATAAATAGACTTGTGCTACTGTACGACAAACAATGAGTATAAAAAATATCACAAACTATATATCTGTCAGTGTTCAGATCTTTCGGAAGCTGTACAGCTCGAAACAACTTAAAGGATAATGTGGGTGACACCTCTTCTGCTCATGCTTCTAAATGCTTGTGTACAGCTTCGAGAACCAACTGATGAGGTTTCCTCTCATCCAAGAATCATGTGTTGCTATGGCAGATCGGTGTGGTAGATCTATATTCTTTGCTCAGCACAAGCGGATTTGAATACTGAGAGAGAAGTAGTGAGAGGCCAGTCCCAGTTCTTCTGATCTCCAAGTCCTGTTTAATGCAAAGCAGAAAGTAGAGGTAAGAAAGGCGTATGATGAGATTTCATATCTAGAAAATGTCGACTTCTTGAGCATTGTTCAATCTGAATACCCAACAGATTATCTATCTGCAACAATCAAGTGGGCAAGAAACTGTCGCTACTCAATGAAAGAATAGGAATTGTTTCCTTCTGGTTGTATATAAACTCCTCATGGTTGCTTGGTATGAAGTAAGTAGGAGAAGTCCATGAAAGTGTTATACCTTGGAATTGCTGAGCACTGAAGAAGCGGAAGTTCCTCGAAACTGGTCTCTAGCATGTAGAGAGCGATCTGTGATCCAGAAGTGCTCCTATATGTCATCTGCCAACTGTTTTCGATCCTTCACAGCCTCAAGAATGTCCTTTTTAGAGTATTATTTTCTTCTTCAAGAATCTTTAATCGCTTATCGAACACTTTGATCCGAGCGACCTGGATTGCCCGTTCTTTCTGGGCTGTAACCAGTACACACGACTCCTTATTTGAGGAGGTTCAGCGTATGACCTCCTACCTGCCTCTAGTATAATCAAATCCTCAAGCCAGATGATGGAGCTTCACTACTAGTACTAGGCTCCCCATATTGCGGGCTTAATCTCCTTTGGCTACTCCTCTGCATCGCCATGTCAAAAAGCACAATACCAGTTCGGTCAGAACAATATTTTCTTGTCCCTCAAACATTACAAATCGAAACCTGACTGCTTGAAGGCTCGGAAGACGAACGATTCTTCATGATTAATGAGTGGCCCTCTAGTTCAGCTGAAGTCCGCTCCCACGCCTTTCATCCAAAAGCTCCTTCTGCCAACCGCCCAAGGCCATGATAGCATTTCTTTGCAAGCAACTTCATCTCCGCCCCACACGGGTCATTATGGTACAAGTGACTGATTGCCTCCTCGAGTTGGGGTGTCTTCCAGTGTGCCAAGGCAAGAGCCCAGTGAACCTTGCACGGAAGATAACTTCATCTTCATGCAATTTCTGTGTATTGCAGAATGTGTTTGTTGCCCCCCCCGTGGGGGGCGTCGTTGTGCGTTTGGGGTTGGGAGGAGAGGGGAGGGGGTTGGGAGGGATTTCCTATGGGGCGCGGAAAGCAGAAGCTTGCTCTGACGTGCTCACCATGTCATGGGTTTAAAAGGTGCAGCTTAATTTAACTGTAATGCTCATGAGTCGGTTCTTTCGGAATATATCCATGGTTCTTTGCCGTATTTCTGGCAGCAAATTTTGGCTCCATTCAAGCAGAGCGTACACTACCGATTCTACAAATTCGTATCATCACGTCGAATTGCCTATCCATCATGCTTGGTTCACCTTCGCTCCCAGTTTTTGTTTTTTTTTTTTTTTTTTCTCTACAGACCGCACTATAATCCACCGATCCCTTCGCTGATTGAAACAGCACCGTATTATACCTATTCAGCTATATGATCAAACCATCCTGACTAATTTGTACACATGAGAGGCTAGCCTCACCTTTACAAAGCTCTTAAGGATATATTCATTTATTTACAAAACTCGTTTAGGTAACACAAAACCCCCCCTACACCACTTCCACGAATCAATTGCATCTTACTCTCTACTTGCTTTACACTGAGCATCACAAGCTTCACACTCACAAGGTTACGCGAGTACGGTTTGAACTTTTACACTATTGTTTTCAACTCTGCTACACACGAGAACCAAACACATCAATGGTGAGCATCCCTTTTCGCGTCATCGAACAGAGAGTCCGCGGGTACTACATTGAGATTGATGGACCACCAAGGGGGTGCTCATGAATCTCTCTGTCTTCTGTGCTGTTGCAAATAGCTACTGTTTTATCTCCCCGTGAGCTTTGGGGTTTTGAGATTTGCATTGGCGCCGTGTCAGAAGTCCCCGGACCAGAAAGAAGAATTGTGCGTGCAGATGTCGTGTTCGCATGTGGGGATCCGGAAGGATGGCCGTCCATCTAGGGCAAATCATGCCTTAATACTAACATTCCTGAAGGCCGAAAAATCGTCTTTCAAGAGTGAATAAGCGATAATGTGGAGCACGCACAGAAGACGGGGACGTT